>JBBYHO010000006.1:15812271-15823353 GCA_038382025.1 Adansonia gregorii | reverse complement strand
TTTTTAATCTTACAAACTGAATTAAGAGTTCATAATATATATTATTTTTAAAATTAAATTTTGATTTTTTAAAATATATTTTAAAAGAATGGGTTATTACTACTGTTCTGCTCGTGAAATCAAAGTACTTTAACTTACTGAGTAAAATAGTTTGTGTTCAACAAAGGGTAGTATTTTACTCTAATAAAACAAATAAATACAACATCTTTGACTATTAAGCTTCTTATTTTCAATGACCATCAATCATGCATGTGATTAGAATCAACTTTTTTCTTTCAAATTTTTTTTCTAGTTCTACCTGTTTAAAATGCAAGTAGCATGATTTGGTTAAAATTATATTTTTTTAAAAAAAATCTGAACGAGAATCCCGAGATAAATAAATGAAAATATATTGAACATGATAATATTATCTTACATAAAATACACAAAAAAAATTAAAATAAAAATATAAAAATAAATAAATTAAAATTTATATAAATATAATATATATATAAATATATAGATATTTAGTACGGTTAAGACATTAATACTTGAATTGTCTTGCCTATTTAGAGCGATTCCAACAAGGAAGAGATGGCCAGATGGGTGCAAGTGGTGGCATTATTGAAATAAAGTGAAGCATGAAGGGGTAGACGTTCTGACAACGTCATGTTCATTGTCCGCTTAATTATCTCACTTTATTAGTTACTTCTACTTCAAAGTCCAACCCGGAACTTTAATTTTTATTTTCCTTTTATGTTTTTTATAATTTATTTTTTGTTTTTCCCACTTTCCTTCTCTGTCACTTTGGCCTTTTTTCTTTGACCGTTGCTTTTCGCAACGTCTCTCTCTCTCTCTCTCTCTCTCTCTCTCTCTCTCTCTCTCTGTGATCAAAGCCCAGGAAGCAAGCAAAGCAACTCCATCTTACCCGCCTACATTTCTTACCTGGAAGTATGAATTCTTTTTCTCTTTTTTTTTTAATTTTTTATTTGTAATATGAGTCTTTGTTTAACAATCAAATGTTTCTTTCTTTTTTTTTTTGGTTTTGAGTTTACATTTCCATGCTTTGTTTCGCTGCACTTTGTCGGCACTACGTTTCTCTTTCTTAAATTACTTTCTTTTTGCAGAAGACTTCAAAATTTTGTTTTAATGGAATTACATTTCCAGCTCTTTTTGGTTTTTCATTGTTGGCGTTTTAATTTATTCCGAGTTTTTCATGATTTTTTGTGTCATTATCATCTTGAATTTTTGTCGCTATTTTCTATGAATGCTAATTAAATCGGCTTTTATTTGCATCTGAAAAACAAAAATCCTTTTTAACGTTTAGTTTATCCAAAAATAAAACGAAAAAGAAAAATTGGGATGTTTTCATTAATTTTGGAACGATTTTTCTATTATTTTCGACCCCATTTTGCAAAGTCTTAAAGTGGTTTCTGGGGGTTTTTTTCCTTAAGAAGAAAATAATTCTAATGTTTGTGTCCTGTTCTGGCTGCATTGTAATTGAAAATAGTAATTCTGAGATCTTTCTCTGCTTTTTTGTTAAAGATTTCTCCATTACTGTCATCTTCATTCATTCAGGATCCTATGCATTTTTTTTTCATATGTTATTAGCACTTTATTTTCAATCAGCTTATGTTTATTACTATTGAAGTGATGGAGATAGTATATTATATGTTCATCCTTTGACTTTGGTCACGATCTTTGTTACACACTAAATTCTTTATCGGAAACTACCTCAAAATATTTCTTCAATATTACAACACTGCAATCTCGAACATTTATTCCAAATTTACTCACCTTCGTCATAGGCTTAGTAGGTTCTGTAAATAATTTTGAATATTGGCTGGGAGAGTTAATGGGGAAAGCTTAAAAGGATGTTCCGTTTCTTTGTTATGGTGCACAAGTTTGACAATAGCTTTTTTAAATTGTTTCCTTGTAAATCAGCTAAATATGTTAATTTACCCGTTCTTAAACTTCATGTCTTAGGAAATCTTTTTCCTCTCTTGATAATGCTTCCTCAAATTGGTTCAAGTTGTTGAACTCATTGGTTTTTCGCTGAACAGCCTGGGTAGAATCCATATGAATCTGGTCAGAAATTCTCAGGAAGACCCTTTGCATTTTTGTTTTTGTTCTAGTCCAGAAAAATTGGTAGTGGATATAATACATAGGTAAAGAAGAAAGCGGATCATGGGATGTTCTACATCGAAACTCGATGATGAAGAGGCAGTTCAGCTTTGTAAAGATAGGAAGAATTTCATTAAGCAGGCAGTAGATCAAAGAGCCAGATTTGCCTTGGGGCATATAGCCTATATTCAGTCCCTAAAAAGAGTTTCTGCAGCTCTTCGAGACTACGTCGAAGGAGATGAGCGTCGTGAATTCTTATCAGATACATTTGTAACCCCACCTTTCACACCTCTCAAGAAAGGAAGTCCTCATTTCACAGCAGTTCCTCCCTCATCCTTGTCACCTCCAGCAATTCAATCTAATCCAAAGTCCACATTGAAAGTAAATTGCCTGAGATCAAGTGGTACCCCTACAATTGCAGTTGAGGAGAGGCCTCAATCACCCGAAACTGTCAGAATTCAAACTTACTCCCCGGTACACCATTTTAGTACTGATGGTATATTTGCAATGCAATCCTCACCAATGAATTCCTCGTTCTTTTCTTATTCTCCGAATGATAGACCCAACATACCTCCCCCTTCACCTCAAACATCACAATGGGACTTTTTCTGGAACCCGTTTTCATCATTAGACTACTATGGCTATCCCAACCAAAGCAGTCTTGATCAGGCAGTCATGGATGATGATATCAGAGGACTAAGGCAGGTAAGGGAGGAAGAAGGAATTCCAGATTTAGAAGAAGATGAAACTGAACAAGAAGAATCTGAGAGTAAGGTGAATTTTGCAGAAGACAAAGCTAATATACATGCAAACTATACTAGAGAAGAAGTTACTGTTGAAGATGCTGATGAGGATGAGGATGAGGAGGAAATAGATAGTGGGGTTGAAACTGAGCATGATATAAAAGATTTACAATCACAAGGGAAAATGAGCAAAGAAGCAGTTCGACCACAAACCACAGGACAAGTTGAAGTGAGTAACAAAGAAATGGCACTTGGAGGTAATGAAGCTAAAGAAGAAACACCAGGCTTTACCGTTTATGTAAACCGAAGGCCAACAAGCATGTCAGAAGTTATCAATGATCTTGAGGCTCGATTCATGGTAGTTTGTGATGCAGCCAATGAAGTCTCAGAGATGTTAGAGGCTAGTAGAGCTCAGTATTCATTAACCTCAAATGAGCTTACAGGTTGAACCTTACACCAAATTTTTTTTTCCTCTCTCGGTGCATTGGTTCAATTCCTTAACCATGTTGTTTATGCATAGTTGGTTCTTTGCAATCTCAACTCATAAGCAACATCTAGTTAAATGTGGTAAGGCCAATTATGATCTGAATGAGAAAAGCGGTTTGGATGCAATTGTTATGAGGGATGTCACTAAATTTGAATCACATCAAGAAAATAAGAAGCACAAAATTAGATTTTAGATGTCGGACTGCTAAAGGCTATGTTTTGTTACTGTCAACAATTTTACTTGCACAGACTGCAGTAGCTTTATTTAGAAATGTTAAATCCAAAACTTAACATTCTACTTTGTTTTTTTTTTCCCTTCAATTTTGGAAGAATTCTACTTTGAGTATTTTAATCCGAACATTATGCAAAGGATTTAGTTAGAGAAGAATGCCATTCTGATTGTACTCAAATAATAATGCTACAAAACGTGGGTAATGATAGTGGATTCATCATGAAAGACTGTCCATTGTTTTATTGCGTGTTTCTGATCATTTAAGTTTCAGCATATTGATTTGAAAAGTTCATTCTTACAGCTATGAAAATTTTGAACCCAGTGGCTTTATTACGCTCTGCTTCATCACGCTCATCATCATCAAGATTCTTAACCAATTCCTCAAGTTCCAGAGAGGCAGGTTATGAAAGCAACATCTCCTTCTCAGAAGAATCCTGTATGTTTCATGGTAGCCACCAATCAACATTGGATAGATTGTATGCCTGGGAGAAGAAACTTTATGAGGAAGTCAAGGTATTTATTCAACTCACAAGCAGAAGTTATTGCTTGGGTTGATTTCAGTATATTTCACCCATTGCTCAAATTGAATTTTTTTTAATGAAAAGTAGTAATGATTAAAAGAAATTATTGAAAAAAAAAATACAACTTCATCTTCAAAGTTCAAATCAGTCTAGGCAACTTTTCAGGGGGGAAATTTTCTCTTTAAAAGAAGAAAAATAAATAAATAACAGAACTTTTAAGATAACAGATACTTGTTGCTTCCTTGAGATTGAGGGATGAATATGGCTGCAATCATTCAAAAATTTAATTCACTGGTTGGCGTTGCTTGCAAAGATATAGATGCCTTCATTTCAACCTCGGAGATCTAAAAAAAAGTGGATTATGCTGCAAAGTAAGCTCTAGGAAGAATGATTCTGGCAAGGGCACCTTTTGCAATAATACAATTTAGGAGCATAATAATTCCCTTAGGGACTTTATTGGCAAACATTTTTAGGGACTTCACTTTTATTTCCGAACCTGGCTACAATCTTTCCTTCTCACTGGAAATAGCTTCTTTTTTTCTTGTAAAAAAAATATGGTTTAGTGATTGATTCTTAAGATCATATCCATGAGGAATATGATTTTATTAAAATAATGATTGTTTTCTCCACTTAATAGATGAACCTAATTGCTTACCTTTCTGAACAGTCCGGAGAAAAGGTTCGAATTGCTTATGAGAAGAAAAGCAGGCTGCTAAGGAACCAAGATGTAAAAGGAGATGACCCATATGCAGTGGATAAAACAAGGGCAGCAATTACAGATCTGCAAACCCGGATAAAGGTTTCAATACATTCAGTTGAAGCTATTTCAAAGAGAATTGAAACTCTAAGGGACGAGGAGTTGCAACCGCAACTTCTGGAATTGGTACAAGGGTATGTCAGTTTCACAACATTGTATTTGTTCACTATTAGGCAAATGTTCCATGGTGCCTGGCACCAAAAAACCATAGTCTACATGTCATTATCTGTAGAAAGTTAATATAATTGCTGGACCCATCAAAGAAAACACCATCTTTTACCGCATAAAGTGGTTAAAATTTGAAGCACACCAGAAGTATGTCTTCATCTATAGTAATGGTTTCCAAATCTTCCATGGCATGTTTAATGGATCGCATCACATGCTGAGAAAAAAAATAAAAAAGAGAAGGGTTTCATTGTATAATTTTATCATGATTTGCTCTTTGCAGTTCTCTGAAGATCATTAAGCTGGATCCATGAGTAATCAAAGATTACTTCCAGTGCACATCATCATCATATCACTGTCTTGGATAGATATCATTGTGAACCGTTATGGACTTATATGTTGTCTTTAAAGCATGATCACTAACAGCACACTAGTGACCTTGTCCCATTAATCATGAATGATCAATATCTATTTTTTACGCATTATGTTTATCGTCGAACATTATGTTTATCGGCAAACAAGAAACGAAGAAATTGATATCTTCTTATCATCTGATATTAAATATTCCATCCTTTTACCATGAAGTTATATTTTTATTGCACTTGCATCAGGTAATATGCCACTGTTATTGACTATTATTATTTTATGATTATTATTTCACAAGGCCTAATGCTTCAGTATTCAGGATGCTATCATCATTCGAATATTATTGTCCACAATATATGCTCTTTTTACAGCTAGGAACTCCTGGTGCATGAAAGTGTAGTTGGCTGGAGTCGACTTCTCAAATATATCTTGCCTACTTGAAATTCATCTCTTTGCCAGAATCATGCTTATTTTTAACAGCAAAAATAGTACTGTGTTTTCAATTATTGCAAACTAAATTTTCAATTCATAAAACTAAAGGTTAGCCAGGATGTGGAAAGTGATGGCAGAGTGTCATCAGGCACAAAAGCGGACCTTAGATGAAGCTAAGCTTTTACTGGCAGGTGCACCTTCGAAGCTGGAAGCAAAAAGGCAGTCTTTCATCTCAGTTGCTCAACCTCACCATTTAGCCCGATCAGCTGCCAATCTTGAAGCTGAGCTTAGGAATTGGAGAGCTTGTTTTGAGTCATGGATTGCTTCTCAGCGATCCTATTTGCATGCTCTAAGCGGTTGGCTCCTCCGCTGCTTGAGGTTAGACCCTGATACATCCAAGCTTTCATTTTCTCCTCACCGGTCCAGTGGGACACTAGCAATATTTGGACTTTGCATCCAGTGGTCAAGGTTCCTTGACGCTGCTCGTGAGAAACCAGTCCTCGATGGGATAGATTTTTTTGCAGTGGGAATAGGGTCATTCTATACACAGCAGCTAAGAGAGGATTCTCACTTTGCCCAAGTCGGGTCTAAGAGGTTTGGATCTGGTTTATCTGAGTCTGTGGAAAATATGGACTTGGTAAAGGTTCATGAAGTGGAAGAGGTTATGACGGCAGAGAAACTGGCCGATGTTGCCACAAGGGTACTTTGTGCTGGAATGTCTGTTGCAATGAGTTCACTGAGTGAGTTTGCCTTTCGTTCAGCGGATGGCTATGCAGCACTCTTAACCAAGTTGCCACAAAACCCAAATCGCTCTGGGATGTGATATAATTTTGTGCTAGGGTAGTCTGGTTGAGTCTGTAATTGCAAATGTTGGACTTGGTTCTTGTACAAGTTTAGCTATGTTTGGTTGCAAACATGAACAAGCAAGAGAACTCATCAAACCCTTATAAACACAAGGTATAGGGAAGATGATACTGTAAAAAAATGTTAAGGGTTTTTAACTTTGGAGCATTTACACAAATTCTCAAGCAGATGCAATAGTAGACAACTACCTAGTTCCTGTGAATCAATCAAGAAATGTGACCTAATTCTTTGCAAAAGTTGTTTTAAGTAATGTAAGTAATCTAAGTAGATTATGCCAGAGGAAAAATAATGTAGATGACTTAGTGTGGTTAACAAATATGCCTTGTAAATTTTTTTGGAATTTAGAATCAAATTGGTTGGATCCAAATTCCTGCAAATTCATTGTTTTGCAAGTTTAGTAACTTCATAAAAACACACGTCTTCTCATTGATTAGGCATTTCCATCATCTCCCCCTAGCTTATTCATTTAAGAGCCAAATTTGGTTGGTAAATCTAATCAATGCCTCTCTAACTAGTTCTTCACCTTTACAAAATGAGTTTCCATATCATAACACAGATTTTGTAGCATATGATGGAATTGCTTAACATCAGCAAGCATAGCATAATCAGATGTATTGTTGCGCCACTCACTAATGGTTTCAATCAAGTCTATAATAATCAGGTTAACTCCTTATTCCCTTCAGTCATTTATCTCAAAGCAAAAGTAAAACACATCGCATAAAGATGCCTGCCAAAATATGGAGTCTGTTGTACATATCTTTAAATTGATTGTCCTGTTTCCAACAAAGTTAAAACAACATTACGGATTCAACCTCAACAAATTAATAGCCTTGTCAGTAATCACGGGAAATTGTAAGTAATGAGGACCCTAGTTTTGCAGGTAAACGAGAGGTTGTATCATTCAAAAGCTAAGCCTTGCCATCGTCAAGCTGCAAGTCACCACAATCATATCCACCCATCAATCAAAATAGAGGTACAATGAAAACGATTAAACCAAGAAGATGATGAAGGCCAAGACCAGACAAACCATAAACCAAAGTAATATTCACTAATTAACAAAGGAAATAAAAAAGTGACTTTCGGATGCAGTAACTTACTCCTATTAAAATGGAAACATTTTTCTTGGAGACTGATGATGAACAGAGTAAAATAGTGGGCCAGAAGATGATGAACCACACTCAATCAACTCCATTCTAAGCTTTTCGGCATATCTGACAATATTATCATTTTCCAAGAGTTTGTTTCGAAGCAGAGAAGTTTCCTAGTAGTGCAGGGCTGCGAGGAACATGCTTCAAATAAATCCAAAAGATACAAGAATAAGTGCCTTTGGGCTCTGCCTGGTATGGAGGATGGAAATGGAGAATTAATATCTTTTAATTAAGTTTCATCAGTACATTTCTTCTCTACCAATCAAAATTTATTATATGCTGTAAGGTTGAGTTTCTGGTTTCTATAACCATATAAGGAACATCTCAAATTGCAAATAAATAAATCACTTCTACAAACAGTATTTTCCATGAAAAAACCTCAGCAAATCCCTTAACACTTCAAAGGGGGGAAGTTTAATATTGAAGAAGATGTGATACTGGAATCTTCTATTCATTCATACATAGGATCTTATGTATTCTTATTTGAATTCTCCCTTGATTGCTACTTCTATTTCTGTTCTGGTCAAGAGGAAATTTCTCCAGCAGAAACTAACTTGAAATCAGGATTAAAATCACTAAGCATGAAGTCAATCATTACTATCGCATTGGCCATTAAAGCAAGGTCGTAGGGACTAGGGAGTGATCTGATTTAATATACCAACTTTTGCTTTTAGAGGTCCTCGAGACTCAGAATGATGTACTTTGTGTATGGCTTTGATGGCAGTTTAGCAATGCATTACAAAAGCAGTCCTAAACTCATAAATCCCCCCATTAGGCTAAAGCAGCCACAATCTAACACACAACGATCATCAGGTGCCGCTTCTTATAAGAACCTATTAAATTGTCCATAGTTTCCATGAACATATAAAAAAAAGACGCTGATATATGACATAAATGAATATTTGAAGAATATATGTCAAGCAAGTGAAGGAATTCGTATTACAAACACTCACCAGCTATCAGCAAAAGCTATAAAAAGATTATTGCAGAAAACTAATCAGCAGGAATATTTCCCTTGACTACAGTCTACAGCTATATGTAAACATGCATAGTGTTGTTCCCATCAACATCACAATTTTAGCAATCATTCATGTTCCCTTAATTCAAGTTAAACGTAGTAAAATAAAATTAATAAAACTTTTGAGCCATGTCTTGCCTACCCCTTCATATTCCCCTCCCGTTCTGGTTCAGGGGATAGGATTTACATTTTTTTCTTTCAATCTCAGTACAATATATATATATATATATATATATATTCTTAGCTTTCTTTTTGGATAGTTTTAACCTTTTAATGTAACATTCAATAAAGCCATTGTTTATAATTTTAGTTTTAATGAAATTAAACTAAATTAGTAAATATTAATACTTTTTGTAAATTAATTGGAATTTGAGTATTAATTTTTTATCATAAAATTTAAAATTTTATAATCACAAAAAATACTTTATTGTTCGGGACCATTTTTATCTTTTAAAGAGATCACTTGTAAATTAAAACTTATACATAAATACCAAGTAAATTAAACTAAATTATTAAATATTTTTATTTTTATTTTGAGTAAATTAAAAATATCAAATTATTTATTCGGAATAAAAAAATCAAACATTACATGTAGAAAAAATATGGTATATTCAATTAATCTGATATAAATTTCGGATCAATTTGAAGCTTTACTAATGATGATAAGTATGATTATATTACTAAACTCAACGGTCGATTTATTAAAATATTAATTATTTATGAAACTAAAAAATACAACATGTAAAATTAATTAAGTTACACTAATAAAAGTTTAATCCCTCATCTCCGGCATTGGATGCTAGGATGTGAACAAGAATGGAGAACAAACACTGGATTCATGACATAAAGATTAACAAAGAGTATTCCATAATTAAACATATATGAGCATGAAAATTAAATTTGATTCGAAACAATTAATATATAATTAGTTTAACAATGCTTTTTACGTTAAGTTATATATGATATATGTCGAACCAATTTGATTATTATTATTTTTTGTTTGTGATTTATTTTTATATTGATTTTCATATTCAATATGCTTATGCTTGAAAATAAAAAATTTTCCATATAAATGTTATAAAAAAAATTTAAATTCTAAGCACATTTCTAACCATTTAGATTCTTAATAAAGCTAGCTTAGAATGCTTTTGAAGGAGAAATTTAGAAATTTTAAAGAATTTTGAAATAAGAACATGTCAATTCAATATTTATAATTATATTTTTTGAATAACTATTTTTAAGAAAGGGATTTTAAATACTAAAATTTTATGGAGATAAAAAAATTATAATAGTAAAAATAATAATATTGAGATAGAAAAAAATATGTGCAGGATGAGTGTTGATGAATTTATAAAAACGTATAAATCATATATATATATATATATAATACAACAAGGTATATGTATCCTGTTGATATATATCTATATGCACAACCTATTTATATGACAAGTAGATGAGCCATTTATAAAATAGACTAGTTTTCAAGTTATTTTCCTTATATTTCCTTTTCCAAAGCTTTCCACCCAGTTGTAATGGCTTTTCTCAGTTTGTGCTATTTTATTCTGCATGTTAATTATGAAACCATGCATCCTCCAAATTATTATCCTTTTCTTTTTGAAGTAGTGATTATGCTTCTCCGCTTCTCTCAATTCATTTTGTTTACTCTTTAATTCAAAGCAATGGATGTTGTTAAAACATCTTGCATCACAAGATGAACAGAAGAACATCATTTTATTGTTCGCTATCATTTATGAGAATTGCCTCTGGTTTTTATGCAATCAATAATACTGTTTTTAATTAACTTCGAATATTTTAATTTTTTTCTCAAATATTTTTAAATGTTAATTGACAAAAATGTTATGATTTAATATGATTATATATATATATATATATATTTAATAGTCAAATAATTATATTAAATTATTTCATGTGTTCATATAAATAAATAAACTAATCCGTGCATCACTCTCAGAATCACCAACTAATATATAATAAGCCAGTATATATGTTGATTATATATACTTCTGACATATAATGTGGATGACTTATTTATGTTTTACTTCTCTCGCTAGACGTTGCTTGTTGAAATATCTATTTTGAAGACGTGGTAGGGACGTGGGGTGCTTATTCAAAAGGTCATTTTTGACTTCTGTTGGTGGAGACGTGGATGGATATCCACATGAGATTCAAGAGGTCACTAAAGTCGATGGATGAACAAGTCCATTACTGCCATTACCTTGTAAGTTT
>JBBYHO010000006.1:15787531-15802302 GCA_038382025.1 Adansonia gregorii | reverse complement strand
GAATTTTCATTTGCTGCAAAACTTAAAAGATACATCCTACTAGTAATGAAACTTCTATTAACCCCACACTCTAGGTCCATTATTTTATAACATACCTATAATGCACCAGTCTTCCATTACTTCTCCGTAAATTAATCTTGAGTTGCAAGCATCTTCTCTATAATCTTGGCAAGACTCCCTTAGACTCCTCATAAGTTAATCCTAACTCTACCCCCCAATAGGACGTCGATCCAGATTAGATTCTGCATCGGGTATGTCTTCTTCTTAACCAATTTCTTATTTTAATGTACCATCTGATTCCATTGAACACATCATTCAACCTATGAGAACACATAAAATGATAACCCGATCCCAAAACAATATTTTCAAGCCAAAAAATATCCTCAATGCAACTAAACACCCTATAATCGAACCACTTGAACCTACTTATTTCTCATAGGCCATCAAAGATTCCAAATGGCTATTAGCAATGTAAGATGAGTTCAATGCTTTTATCCGTAATGGAACTTGGGATTTAGTTCCACCCCGATCCAACTTAAAATCCAATTGAAAGCAAATGAGTTTTTTTGAATAAGAAGAAAACCAAATGGCACCATTGATAGATATAAGGCCAGATTAATGGCTAGGGGGTTTCATCAACATCTTAGTATGGATTACACAAAAACTTTTAGCCTTGTGATTAAACCAACTACCATCCGAGTTGTTTTATGTCTAACCTTATCAAGAAATTGGCAAATTCAACAATTAGATATTGATAATGCTTTTCTACTTGGTTTTTTATCTGAAGATGTTTACATAGTACAGGCACTTAGATTTACAAACTCAAACAACCCTAACTATGTTTGTAAACTGAAGAAGTCACTTTATGGGCTTAAACAGCCACCTTGAGCTTGGTGCAAGGAGTTAAGGTCCGTTTGCCTAGCAAATGGTTCGACAAATTCAGTTTCTGATACGTCTTTGTTTGTATATTCTAATAAAGGAATTCTTATCTGTTTTCTTATCTATGTGGATGACTTGTTACTCACGGGAAACAATGACACCTTTGTGGCAGAATTTATTGTAAAATTAGCTGCCAGATTTTTTCTCAAAGGTATTAGCCAACTGCATTATTCTTTGAGTCATTTCTACATAAAGAGGTATGTTTTTATCCCAACACAAGTACAAAAAAGATCTTTTAGACAAAACTAGACTTGGTAGGTACCAAAACAGTCTCCATTCCATTATCTCCATCGGTCTCCCTTTGTCTTCATGATGGCTCTTCATCAATACATGCCATAGATTATAGGAGTATTGTTGGTGCTCTTCGATATTTGTCTCTTACAAGGCCGAATACAACATATTCATTCAACAAATTATTACAATATATGCATATTGTACCTATAAATACATTTAGTCAATGAGAACAAATGCATCTTGCCTTTCTCGATTCTTTCCCATTTTTACTGGCTATTACCTTTTTGTTTTTTGTCCCATTGGTTTCAGTTATTAGATTCTGGCCATTTGGCTGTCACAATATTGCTGGAGATTTATATATAAAACAAACGAGGAACTATGAAATGTTTTTGTTTATTTAGATTTAGATTAGTTCGACTGTGAAGTTGTTCCTAACGATTTTAAACATTTATGCAAGTTGTACGCGTCTATCTTGAATTTTTTATAAATATTAAATGTGTCAAATCTTAATCATAGATATTAATCATGTTATATTTAATCATATTTAAATATATTAAATCATATTTATCGTATTATTTTTATGTTCATTAAATTAGGTGGATAAAAGCCCCAATGGATATCTAATCATATTTGAAACAATATCATTAAAAACCCCAATAGATAACCAACTAGAAATCAAAATGCCTTTCCCGTATGCCCAATTAAAATTTTTTGTCCAAATCCAAATCAAGCCAAGCCTAGACCAGTTTAAAAATTTATTTTATTATAAATTATATTTGTGAAATATTAAAATATTAATGATATATTAATATTTATATATCTTATAATTAGATTTAAATAAAAATATTACTTTTGTTATTATATATCAATTTAATTCCAATCAATCCAAACCCAAACCATACAAGCGCAAGCAGGGAAACCTACCTGACTCTTCGACTGCTAGGATCTAGATCGAATATAAGCAATAGTTTTTTTTTTTTTGTCCTCTGCTCTGCTTTTCCCAGTAGTTCTCCATCCAAATATAACGTTGGTCATGGGCATTTGGCCTAAGCTTTTTAATCACATCGCCTTGCAACTAGCATCAAATACACTATGTAAAAATTTATTTATAATCAAGACAACTAGGTTAGGTTCATCGACCAGAAAGATACTAGATTCAACCTTTTGTGTTTTGTCCAAACCCTTGAATCCACTACTATTTGCTCACAATGTCACATATAAACCACGGTTCTGGCTCTCACAACTCTGCCAACAAATTTTCTCGGAATTTTCTTTCCGTTATCTCCCAGTCTTATAGCCATGGCTCTCACATTTCGAAGGCATCTCATGATCTTTACGTTCGGGATGAAACGATAAAATGCTCCACCAGTACTCACCTTATGAGTGGTATGAGAAAGTACTCGGCATAAAACAGCTGCAAGAAGAAAGCAAAGTAATTAATTATTGAAGATGAACAACAAAGTTGCAAACATTTTGTTTTAGAGGAACAGAAAATTGAAGAACTTTTGGATAGAAATGAAAGTCTAAGCGATAAACGAATAGCTGAAACGGCAACAAATTGTTCGAGCTGGCAGTGGAAAAAGGTTCACAAAATCCTAGACTCGATAATTTTGGATACAACATGAACATATCGCATTTAATAACATGAAAACAGTGTGATAAACATATGACTCGACAAGTTTAAATGTTATTAGCATGACACGTTTAATGAATTTATCGTGTTTGTATTTGAGATTGACATATTTAATAATTTGCCTATTTACAAGGCTAACACAAAAAAAAAAAAGAAAAGAAAAAAATTACAACGCAATATGCATAAACAAATTATCAGCTCTACAAAAACCTCGAGGGAACCAGGAGCAATACTTCCCTCCACCTATTTGTTTAGTCATATTTGCCATACAAATGTTTATATTAAAGCACCAAAATCATAACATATCAAGAATTATTCGAAAGCCAAAATAATAAAACAATGGCAATTGGGTATCCAGAGGTATCCCATGGGCCATAAGTGAATTCAATGCAATTCTGTGCTATTTTCTTTTATCCAAATTAGTTCTATCTGTGAATTGTAGTTAAAAATTGTGGAACTGTCAGCATCATCTTTTAGCAACAATTATAATCCGATAAGCCAAAAAAGATGATTACCTTCCAAATAAACATATAACATGATGTTATTGAAGCTTTGCTCTTCAGATCGACAGATTTGGCACGAATCCATAGTATTGAGGCCAAGATGGAATGACCCAAAACCTAATCCCATTCGAGGAGAGAAGATTGTATATTAGTCACTGCTCAAATTCTTGTTTAATCAATTAGACATAAATAGCATCTATCACAAAATTTCCCCATTTTCGGCAATGAATAACAGATATACCCACAATACAAATCAAAGATCGTGAATATGGCGACGGTCTTTCCCGACATCCTTCGTCAGTTTTCTTGGCCCATAACATTATGACAAAACCTCGTAAATAAATTCTCACCACTTAACATAACAAGAATTCTGAATAGGAGCTCCTCCAAGCCCAAACACATTAGTGATCAACTCTGTTACTCGGACTCAGATGTGAGTGTCGTTTACAGATATGTGTCTAACATGAGTAGGTTCAATTTTTTTCAAGTTTTTCCATATATGTCGATGCTCCATAGAGGATCATATCCTCATAGCCATGTCTGAATATGCATCAGATATGGATGTCAGTCATGAGCACTTCGAGAAAAATAAAGAGCCGAAGTAACATAGGTGATCAACAATACCAGGGAAAAAGATAATAAAGATGATGAACAAGAAACACAATAAAAAATTAATGATATCTTAGAAAACCTCAAGAGAGACCAATCAGAGATATTTACCTCTATCTAAGTAATCCAAAAAATAAAAGTGTTTTAGCTGACTACAGTGCATGTCATTCTTTAATATTCATTGAAGGGAAAGAAAGGCAAGCTGCAGGGGCTATGCTCTAGTGAGGGGCTTCAAAATGCAAATCATAATGTGAAACACCCAATATTTTAAGCTTGGGTAAACATATACTGCTGTATATTTCTTAGAAAAAACAAAAAAGAAAACTTGAAAACATTCAGTGAATAATGGATATCTTGATTCCATACAGTGATGACTTTGCTCCAAGTGTAGGTAGATGTTGCTCCAACCAAAATAGAAACTCCATAAGCCATTTGAAGAAGTGAAATACAAGTCCAAAACACCTGCCAAAGTGAATTAAGACGGTCAAAGGGATAATAAAACTTTGCATGGGACAGCGCTCATATATGAAATGTTCATATGCTTAACCCACCCGTTCTTGACCCAAACGTACGGTATAAGATCTGATTCCAAATATCTTATCTCCTTCAATATCAGGTATATCCTGCATGACATCATCACAAACATAGATGGCAATTACCGCTTTGAAAATGAAAAATTAAATGAATTGCTGGACTAAAATCAAATGCAAAAGAGAAAATACATCAATTCATTAATATTGAGGGCAACATTTACCTTAAACAATGCTATAACAACTGAGAAGAAGCTCATAAATGCAGTAGCAAAAATTAGAGGCTTTGAAATGATAGCAGGTCTGCTGAATACGTGAGTCTGAAAACATCACACAAATTATTAAAGCACTTTAATTCATCATACCACGTAAGAAGAAGCATAAACTTTTAAAAATGATTCCTGAAAGTAAACAGAGGCAAACATATATCAATTGTGTACATTTTGGATTGTACATAAGTGCATTGGGCCTTGATTGCAAAAGGGAAGATAGCTCTCACATTCTATAAAGACCACTTCATCGTTCCCAAGGGCAGGTCCCAAGTTTTAACTACTGGAATGCCCTTTAGAGATCAAGTTCTTTGAGGACATTTTTGGATGCAGGAGCATCAACACTTAAGAGTTCTATTTCATTTTAAATTCTGTTAGAACAAAGTAGCTCACTTAGATCTCTGTTTAGGATTTTTTATTTCAGGAATTCTACTTTAATTAGATTATTTTTTAAGATAAGAGTTTTATTTTACTTTAAGATAAGTTTTATAATTAAGTTTAACCAGTTTTCTTCTAGGAATAAGAAGTCTTGTCCGAGTAGGAGATCTAGCCTATTTTTATACACTTAGGTAGCTGCTATAATGTATTCGATTATTATTTTATTATTCTATGTAAAAGGTTTCTTTTTAGAGCCTAAATTTCTCTACAGCGTCTTTCTCGATTGCTTTCAATTCTTTTGTGTTCTAACTATTACTAACATTCCCACCTCACATCAATTTGGTATCAGAGCCATGGTAGAACGTGCAAGGGGCCATGGAAGAGGGAACCAAGAACAGCAGACATAGTTGACCGAGTTAGGGCGCATGGTGGAGGATTTGTCGCAGACTGTACAAGCTTTTCAACGACAAATACATGTGGAAACCCGAATAGAGATACCGAAAGGTTACCACAATCTTTTTGACCTGCAAGAAGATGGTCTTGAAAATGTGTCAGATGAAGGAGAGCCCAACAACACTTTCCATAATGCTGGACTTGCAAACTTTGCAGTACGAGGCGAATTGGAAGATCGACTATTGCATACTCTCAAGTTAACGGGAAGAGGGGCAAAAACCCAAGTGGATGATTTCTAGGAAGAGTTAAGCGCGGAAGATTGCTTGGATAGAAAGCCAATATAGAAAATTATTTTCAAGAAGAATATTAAGAATTATTAGATCCAATCTTTGATGAATATAATGAAGATGATGAGATGTAGATATACACTTTCGACAAGTAGAATCATTGATGGTGATGACTACGATGAACCAAGATGATAATGAAGGCAAAAAGGCTAGGATAAGTGATGATAGAAAAGGTTTTGTTGATCATATTTGAAGGGTCCACGAGGAAATACAAGCAGCTCTAAAAACTAGCAATGGGGCTAATGCAAATGCTGTCAATCAACATAGGCATCTCAAGGAAGGACAAGATGGAGTTTTTTATGTGTTTTTTTGGGTAAAACAACACTATTACTTCCAAATATTTTGTTTGGACAGGATGTTCCTATCTACAAGGCTATGCAGAAGCTTGAAGAGTTTGTAATTACCTTTCTGAGAGTATATTATGCTAGATTCATTTATGGTTTTAGCTATAGTATGGCTATAAACTTTGCTATTGGTGATTGGTTTCCTATGGGTACTTATCATAAATGGGAGTGTAAGGAGTTTGGACCATGTAAAGTTTTTTTTCAACAAATGCTGCCACTTTTTCAACCGAGGGAGAATGATGCAAGAGCATTAACAATTAAGAGTACTATTTCATTTTAAATTCCGTTAGAACAAAGTAGCTTATTTAGATCATTGTTTAGGAATTTTTTATTTTAAGAATTCTAGTTTAATTAAATTATTGTTTAAGATAAGAGTTTTATTTTACTTTAGAATAAATTTTATAATTAAGTTTAATTAGTTTCTTCCAGGAATAAGAAGTCTTGTAGGAGGAGATCTAGCCTATTTATATGGAACTAGGTAGCGGCTACAATGTATTTGATTATTATTTTATTATTCTATCTAAAAGGTTTCTTTTTAAAGCCTAAATCTCTCTATAGCGTCTATCTTTCTCAATTGTTTCAATTCTTTGGGGTTCTAGCTATTCCTATCATTCTCACCTTGCATCATTTTTGGAGTTCTCAAACATCAAAAATGGACTTTAAACTTGAGGGATCGACACCTGAACAGACTAGTCTACTACCAGCCCGCAAGCCTTTCCCACCTGAGGAAAGCGAGCCCATAATGAGAGTCAGATCCCAATGTGCCCCCTCTCAGAATAGAAAAATGAACAAAAACGGTCAAGTGGGTAGACCCATAGGAAGAAGCTGACATCAATCTTTTTACTCAATTTACAATATTAAATACCAATTTCTTCACCAGCTTAATGGAACCAATGCCACACTAAGATATGCTTTAACTAGACCAGTTTCAATGTCGCTATGCATCCAATATCAGGACATCTCAATCTAAAGGTCATGAGCCATTAGAACAAAGAAAATGAAAGTTTTATTGAGTTCTAAGAGAAAATGGGAAAAGAAAAAAACGAAAACGAAAGAGAAAAAGCCACCTGTATGTGCATATAAAAAGCAAGTTGAACAATCACTGCTCGAACAGCTAGGATGCACATTGCTGCAACCAATGCAAACCTTTTCCATCTCAATAGTGGCAACTGAAATTACAGAAAGTTTACAATATCATCAAATCATATGAAAACCACTGTTAAATATCATTAAGACTGAGCATCGCAATAATTTTCTCAATTTTTTAGTAATATTAGAACGTTCTAAATGACACCATGAAGTCAAAAAACTTCTACGGCTTTATTGATATTGTATAATTCCAAAAATTAGAACTGGCACCAAGTGATAAACAAAGACTAAAGCATTTTTTTTTTCTTGTCCTATTGATAGATTTATGCATAAACATCAGGTTGTTAACCTAATAAGGTCAATATCATTGCATATGCAAATGATTAGTTACTATTGGAAAGATATAAGTGGCAAAACAGAAGTACTTGCAAAAGGAGAAGGAAATGTCTTTAGCATATACTTGGAGGAGATAAAAGGTACGGGCAAAAACAATTATGAGATTGTTACTTTTTTTTCTTAGGACTATAAAATTTTAGGTGAGAAAATAAGCAAGAATAGAGGTCGAAATTGATATGTTTATTGAATTGTGCCCTATTTTAATTTTCCTTTTCTCTCTTCACTTATAAATAGTACAATACAAGCTAATGACTAATGATTTTCATCTTTCTTTGTTTCTCTTTAACAAGCAAGGAAAACAACATGTTTCTTTCCATCCATTTTCCCATTATCCACCAACCCACGTTGGAAGTGAATATCTTTTTTCATTTCTTTCGTATTTCTAGTTTCCTAATATCTCTTCATTTTCTCCACCTTCCCTTGGAAGCAACACCATTCAATTTCTAAGGTCAATTAAATAGCACAGTTAGATGTGGCAAAATGGACGGGCAACCCACAGCATGACACGACTTATATTGCATTAGTAATGGGTTGTGTTTGGCATGACCCTTATCATAGTGCCAGGCTAAGCCAAGATTTCTTGGCCCATGGCTGACACAACACAGGCCATGATGGGACAAGGCCTGGCACGTGGCAGATCCAACATGACAAGATTCATATTTTTCTTTCATTTGATCCCTACCTCACATATTTATTTTTTAAAAAAAATTGACTAATGAGTAATAATTAATAGAACCATCATTTTTTTTTGTATGATATAATCATTGATATATATTTTTTTTTACAAGTTTACATCCCCAAAGGCCTTTTAACACCATTAAAAACAAAGTTCTTTTGAGTCCTAAGTAAATGAAATTGGAAAAACAAAAAAAAATAAAAATAAAAACAACATTATTTTAAAACTTAGAAACTTAAACCACACGTAACCATTAACTTTGAAACAACAGCAATTATATATGTCACCTATTCTTCTCCATTTTGGCAGCAAGCTTACTCTCTCTCTCTCTCTTAAAGATAGAGTTTCCATTTTCCACCTTTTGTTTTAAGCTTCCACATTGCCTAAGCTTGGAAGCCCATCTTACATCAACAACAATGCAAAACAACAAGAATAGACTTACAATCTTCTTTCATGTTACCCCCTCTTCTCTGATCTGTTATTAATTTGCGCAAAAATGAATCCATAATTGTAAAGGAGAGTTGGACACATATCTTGTATGGGCACTCATGTAAATCATGTCAACCCAAATGTGGCACCCTAAAGTGACTAGTCGTTGTAGCGTAGGTTAAATGAGCTTTGTTTAATAGAAATTTTTCCGAGGAGTTAAAAGGGCTTCGGTGAGGTGGTGGATTGTAGATCAAATGATGTGGGCTCTTGTAACTTAAATAAAAAATAGCAATCAATATGTTATATGTAAAAATATATATTACTAGATACATTACTTATTAATCATTAGTCAATTTAAAAAAATTTAAAGATGTGATGGGCAGGGATGAGATGAAAACTATATATAGTTTATGTTGTGTGCTACCTCATGGCCCATCGTGTGCTACGCCATGCCAACACATGGGCCAAGCAATCTTGACCCAATCTAACACTATGATAAGGTCGTGCCAAGCATAGCCCATTACTCAAGCAATATGCGCCATGGAAGAATAGTCCATGATGGATTGGGCCATGTCGTACTACAGGCTACTTGCCAATTTTGCCACTTCTAAAGGGCATTTGGTGCCTTCCCATCTCATGATTCCAATGGAATGTAATTGATGGGAATGTGATTCTTGAGAATTAAATTGACCAGAAGATTACAGTACACTGTTTGGTATGCATGGAGAAGTGTTGATCAAAATCCTAAGAAAGTTGCATTGAGACATTTGGTTCACTAAACACTTTACTAGGAATGTGATGATAATTTTCAAAACTACTCTTATCAAGTAACTTTTAGATTTTATAAATAATATTATAATTTTCTTTTCATGTGTACTATAATCATTATATTTGAACTAGAATTTTCCTTCCTATGTACATTATTTACACAAAAATATTAATTCATTTTCTTACACATATTGTTATAATTTAAGTTTTTAATTAATTTTAGGATGAGATATTTTTATTTTAAATTAGCGACTAAAATACATAAAGAAGACCTAAAAATTTCAAATGAAGAATTTTTTTTTCAATTGATAAAATATTTTAAAATATAAAGTTTATGTAATTAATTTTAAAATAAAATTTAAATTTAATTATGTTATCACTTATTCCTTTCGATATTCAAGATTTGTTAAGTACTATTAATTAATATGACTTATCATTTTTTATAAGATTAAAAGGGCAATTTTGTCTAAGTATTTTATTTTAACTTTCCCACAACATGGAAAAGTAACTTCCCCAACCTCTTAGGTAGGAATGACCCTCTCATGATTCATGGTAATATGATGCCCATGGGAAAGCTACCTTCCCGGAATGTACCATACCGAACATGGAAATCTGCTTCCCACCAATTAAAATCCCAGGAATCAGAACATACTCCATCATACCAAACATCAGCTAGGATTTGAACATAAAATAAATTATTTTTTAATTTTTCAATTTTTTTGAAAAGCATTCTTATATAAATCTTAGCATTGAGGATAATTTACATAATCCTGCCTTGTGGTTAAAGGCCAGCTGACACTTAAACCCCTGAGGATTTTTTTCCTTTAATTTTATAAGCTAAAACAATTTATTATTTATCTTTTCCCTTTCTTTTTTTTTCTTAGTCACCATTTAACAATGTTGTCTGTTAAATTTTTCCTTTTGAAGAGTTGACTTGAAAATTAAGGAAAATAATCACAGAGTCCAAAAGTGTCAGTTCTTAAACCTTACGAGGAAAATCAATTTGGCCTCTTTTGTAATTTACTGTAGCATTAGTTGAAAAGCCTTTTTGTACCTATTAGCTAAGAAGTTAAGAACTATGCTTGCATTAGTTTTGTTAAGAGGACAGATTCGTTTCTCTTTTTTGAGTATTTCTTATTCCTCTAGGTCAAAGGAACTAAGGGACAAGAGTATGGATCGATTCTTTGGCAAAGGAGTGGCACAATGGAATAGTGATCTATGTAGGGGAAGGCAGCCTATAACTTCCCCACCCATTCCTTTGCAATCCCTACTCTAAATCTAAAAGTGTCAAAGAAAGCATTTTATTCATAATAGAAGTATGCCTTTCTAGCAAGACTGAGAAGAGCGTCGTGCCATTAATTGCAAATAAATCAGAAATAAATAGGTGCAAGAACAAACTATACATGCACTAACATGATGTACGACATTTTTTTTGCTTCATGTATCTATTTGATAGAAAAACCCAAAGTCCAACTCACATTGATTGAATATGCAGTCCCAAGCACAAAACTGATGAAAAGAGCCCAAAATAATGGCCATGAACGAACAATCCATCCAAGCCAAAAGCTCTGAAAAGAGAGGAAGGATATAACAAGCAGTTAGTCATGAATCCAGCTTGGCTGGCTTAAACATTACAAGTAAAAAAAACCAATAGGTTAGATTATTGGTAAAAGTACTAAGTACATCTATAAATGATGTACTAGTTGTCAATAATCCCTTGACTTTCAAATTGAACATGTTTTCCATTTTGAGATCTTTCAAAATTTTGCCCCTTTCCTTATTTTTTCCAATCCAAGTATAAAAATCTCAAAATGGATATCTGATGGTCATCTAATCACAGAAATGCAGGTACTTCTGTTTCTCCACATCAAAACCTTACTCATTTCTGTCGATACCCGCTTTGCTGGTCTTAAAATGTAAAAAGTAGTATGTCACATTCCATGAGGACAGCACGATTTTTTTATTTCACTCTACAATACTTTGCGTCAAATGCAAAGATATATTTACCATAGAAGATAATGAATATAATAAGAAAATTTTTGCAAAGAACAGATTACGAATACCATGATGGAAAAGGATGTGACAATCATGATGCCAGTAAATGTGGAATATTCCCCTGATGCTAATGGAAGATAAGGCTTGTTAACCTGCATGAAACATAGCAAGGGTTAGACAATTCATATAATTTGTACATCTATCTAATTTCTAGGTTTATGCTTCAAGTAAATTAAGTGCATAAGTCTCTTGTAAAACGAAAAATGAAGTTACTGCATGACCTATCCAAAAAGGGTTGCAAAACTACAGGAATTTTCAATAAACACAGACAGGGATGCAGGAAACAGCAACGAATAAGAAGGGCATCTAGTCTATTTGATCAATTAAAAATTGTCAAGAGAAGATTCAAATACAGCAAGATAAAGAAAGAAGAGTCTGGCAAGATATAGTGCAGATTCATTCATTCTTAATTAAATAAATAAACTTCTACCAATTGCATTTCATATCAAGCTACCTTGTCTATCTCAATGTCCGACAACTGATTTAGACCAACAATATATATATTCATCATAAGTGCAGCAACCACAGCCTGGAAAAATATAATAGATGTGTAAGCATTATAACTACTACTTTACTAATAAGCTCATTAAAATGATAAAGATGTTCAGAGTGATCACCTCCAACACCCCAGTAAAAAATAGAGGAGAAATATCCGACAACTTCTCAACGGCAAGGAGAGAAACAGAGACAATGCTGAGTGCCTGCTGAGAGAAAGAAAATGAGCTCCAAAAGATAAAAGCAAATAAAAGAAATGCAAATGAAATTTACATTTTATAACATGGAGAATAATGAAAGGTTCCCATCCACATATAATTTCTACGTAACTGTAATCGAACAAAAACTTAACTGTGCCTATAACTGTGTGAGGCCGTGAAAACCTGTAAAAAGCATCCCATGCATTTTTAACAGAATTCAAAGTGGTCTTAGGGTAAGCTCCTGGCTCTGATTCAAGAGGGTGACCGGAGTTGGCATTCACCCGAAACTTTGTATGACTTTTCTGGAAGGTTGTAGATGTTTCTTGAATGCCTCTAGCATGATGCTTGAAAACATGTCGCTGAAACCTTATGGTACGAAACTTTTCTATGATGTTATGTGAATTGCATGTTGCCACTTGCACTCCTATAGAAGAACCTGCACTGTGATTGAAATAATATTAAACGCCATCCATTTACATCAGTTGTAAAGGATAGAGAAAATTGAAGCAAAAAATTTAAACACAATAAATAGATGGATGACACAAAAATATGGGAAAAACTTAGAATTTCTTAGATGAAGTTTGTGAAGTTTCAAATTGGACCTTGTCAAAAATAAACTAAAACAAAAAGCCATTAGCTATATATGATACGTATTCTCTAATAGACCAATAATAACATGCAGATAATTGACTAAAATTGGCACTTAAGTACAAAATTTATGCAATGATTAATTAGAATAATGGATTACTTATATCAATCTCAGCTAAAACATTCAACTTTCTTTCCGGTAAAGCCGGTGAGATCCATAAATAGTCCATAGATGTTGCTTGACTTCAATTTTATTTTTGGTTAATAAATCTAGGTAGAAGCATCACCAAATTCACCGAATATACATTTTGAAAGCCGTGATTATAAGATGATATTTAGATAGAAAAAAAAATAACTTTTACTCTTTGCTTTTGCTTTTTAGCAACTTCTATAAGAAACAAATACTAGTACTTAACAAATGCATACCAAAATGCAAGTAATTAACCAAAAAAAAAAAGGAAGAAAGAAAGAAAGAAAACCCAAATTATCAAATCAGTTAAAATCGTTAAAATCTGCCACAAAGCACTCAGATGGAAAATTAGTTCCTTTAAACATTATTAGAAATTCAAAGCCCTTTTTTTTATCAATAGAAATTCAAAGCCCTTAATCGGTCCTTTGCCATAAAAAACAGAGGAACAAAATGCTTCAGTTTAGATATTTCTAAATAGATATATTAATATTGAAACATTAGAGCAATGCAAACAGTTTAGCACCTTTTGTCAAAATAGAAATGTACTAAAACCAGCTATAAAAAATGTGCAAGATTGTAAAAGACTAACGAAGAAAAATAGCAAAATATTACTTGGAAAATGTACAGGCTTCAAGTCATCACTTCTCCAGCTCCTCCTTCCTAAGTTTTGTTCATCCCACAAAAAAATAAAATAAAATTAGCACAAGAAGAAAGAAGTAAAATAAATAAACAAATAAACAAATATATGAAAGATTTGGCCCAGCGAATTAAAGAAAAGGAACACACACACACACACACCATGGATGAAAAAAGAATGTCCTCCAATATAAGACCCAAGAACCAAAGCATCCATTGAAAGTATCGAGGCCCCAAAACCTTTCTTTCTTCACTCAGTCAATGAGACCAAGAAAAAAATGGGGCTTGCATAAAGAAAAGAGCGACCAATAATAATGGAAAAAACAGGGTAAAAAAAAGGAGAGAACGGTGGGGGGGGGGGGGGGTTGAGAGAGATTAGCTTTAAAATAAATGAAAATGGGTTGTGTATGTCAAATATAAGCAGAAAGAAAGAGAGAGAGAGAGAGAGAGAGAGAGAGAATGGTCTTGGAAATTAGCAAAAGGCAGACAAACAAGGGTAGTAGCGTGGCCGCTGTGAACTCGTATTATATTTTCCCACACACAATAAAAACCTGCTCTTTCGAACGAAAATAAAAAAGAATAAAAACTTGTTCTTCGCCTTTCTTTCTTATTGTCTAATTTGGGTCGTCTTCATCTCACAGTTTGACCTTTCTCGCTCTCCTAGAAAAAATCTGCTAGCTTTGGGCCTACGTTACTCTCGCTGTTTTTCCTTCCCCTGCAATCAAATAGCTTTGTAAGCTGTAACCGTCTGTTTACCAGAAAAGGTAATTCCTGAGTACTCCTTTTCCGTTCTACATATGAATATATTTATTTTAAGTTATACCTGTAAAATATAAATAAATAAATTTTAATTAATAAGTGATTTTAAATAAAATTTTAAATATTATAAATTTTTATTTTCTGAATCAAGGTATTTTATATTAAAATAAAATTACATAAAAATTTGTTAAAATAAATTAAAATATGAAAAATGTATACTATTTAAAATATATTAATATAGAACATTGTAACTTGAAAGACATGAGAATTAAATCGATTGGTTAATTTAGTATAATTTTGAATTAAAAAAA
>JBBYHO010000006.1:15744787-15785816 GCA_038382025.1 Adansonia gregorii | reverse complement strand
TAATAGTAAAATTTTAAATTCTTCTTTAAATATTATTATTATTATTATTATTATTATTATTATTATTATTATTTTAAGTAAAAGTAATTAGAATCTTCTAATAATATAATAAAGTAATCAAATAAATTAAAAAATATGAAAATCATAATAGATAATACTATATAAAAATAAATTAAATATTAAATATTAATGCCATATATAACTTAATTAAGTATTACAAATTTAATTTATATTTTATATATGATTAAATCTGCTCATGGGTCGGGCCGAGCTGTGGCCCAAATTTTTTTAAAATCGCAAGCCTAGGCTCTTATTTAACGTATCCAAATTTGCTTATTTAAGCCAAAATTACTATTTATCATATTAAAGATAATTTTTTATTAATATTTATATATTTATAATTAAATTTAAATAAAATATATATTATTTTAATTTAAAATCACTGTTCCAACTAGGCTGAGCTAATCTAAAACAAAAATATGAGAACCAAAGCCTAGGCCCAATTAGGTCAGGTAAGTAGCCCAACACTTTAGTAGGTCTGTATATGATAAAATAATAATTTATTAAAAAACATATCATATTATGAGCTTTAAAAATATTATCGATAAAGTATATTATTGATTTATTATATTTTTTAATTTAATTAGTTAAACTCATAAACTATTTAGAGTTTATTTATATTAGTTGTAAAATTTTAAATACTTCTTTGAATATTATTATTATTATTTCAAGTAATGATAATTAGAATCTAGTAATTGTATAACAAAATAATAAGATAAATTAAAAAAATAAAAGTCATAATAGATAATACTATATCAAAAATGAATCAAAGATTAAATATTGAATATTAATACTATATATAATTTAAGTAAATATTAAAAATTTAATTTATATTTTATATATGATTAAAACTGCTTATAGGTTAGGCCAGTTGCAACTTGAATTTCTTAAAATCCCTAGCGCAGACCTTATCTAATGTGCCTAAACCTACTTGTTTAAGCTAGAATTATTGTTCATCACATTAAAAAATTTTTATTAATATTTATATCTTTTATAATTAAAATCAAATAAAATATATTTTATTTTAATTTAAAAAAACTATTACGAGTCCGATTGGGCTAGTCCAAAACCAAAATATGAGAACCCAAGCCCAGGCCCAATTGGGCTAAGTAGATAGGTCAATCTTTAAGCAGGTTTATATATGATAAAATAATAATTTATTAAAAAATAAATCATTTCATGAGCTTTGAAAGCATTATCAATAAAATATATCATCAATTTATTATTTTTTTAATTTAATTAGTTAAACTCATTAAATATTGAGAATTTATCCATGTAATTGTAAAATTTTAAATACTTCTTTGAATATTATTATTATTATTATTATTATTATTATTATTATTATTATTATTTTAAGTAATGATAATTAGAGTCTGATAATAATATAACAAAATAATAAAATAAATTAAAAATATTAAAGCTATAATAGATAATACCATATCAAAAATTAAAAAAATCACAGGTTAAACTAGCAACTAGACTTGCCTATGAGCCAGAGAATCTGTCGATAGGCCAGACAGCTTACCCTACACAACAAGCCCAGCATGATCAAGCTCAAGTCTTATATTTTAAGTTTCAAGTATGCTCGACCTTAAACAGTATTTTTTTTAAATAAAATAATATATTTTATTTAAATTTAACTATAAAATATGAAATATTAATAAAAAATAACTTTTAAATATTATAAATAATTATTTATATTTAAATGGGTCGAACAGGACAAATTAGGCCCTGAGCTTAGAATTCAAAATTTTTTCGGGACCATGGATAGGCCCATAAAACCGAACTAAGATTTTTTCAGGTCAGACGGGGCCAAATTCGTGCCAAGGCTTAGAATTCAAAATTATGTAAAAGTGATTACATTTAAAATAAAACAAAATAATAATATAAAATATACTCAAACCCAAACCCGACCTGAACTCGAACTCGAATTGGCCCAAATCCGAATTGACCCGAATCCAAATTAGTCCGAACCCGAATAGACCAAACCCGAATCAACCCAAAACTAAAAAACTCAAATCCAAAATGACCTGTCTCGAATTCATCCGAACTCGGCCAATTGCCACCGCTAGAATTGATATTCAGCAAAATCATAATAATAAGGGGGAAAAGCATTATGGGAGTAGGTAGGGATCGTGGATTAATTACGCGGCTGTTGCTATGAATCCCAACCTTTCTGCACGTCGCATAGGGTTAAAGTTAAAAGGCTTATGGAGATTCAGAAAATAATTCAAAGCATGTTCAACAACCCCGAATACAAAGGACATTTGTTGTTGAACCATATATATATATATATGTATATCAATTGATGAATAATTCATGGCACCATTAATTACTTCATTAAGACTTGCTTTCCATCACCATTTCATGCCTCGGCCCTCTACCTAGCCCTTAAGGAACCTTTGGTTTTGTTTAAAAATAAATTAAAGATAGATTTAATTCGACATTTTGAAGTAAAAACATTGTCATTATGTTTAATTACTTGAATGATAATTCTATTCTAACCTTATTCCATACTTTATTCGTAGAGCAATCATTTGGTTGGAGGAATGGTCATTTCCCACACCAGCCTGCAATAGTTATTATTTTGAGAAACCCTAGAATGACTATGTTGGGTCTGCATGGAATAGCCAAAAAAGTTTGTGTGCATTTTACCCGTACCAAAAAAGATAGATTTTTACAAAATGAATTAGGGATTTAGCCCCAAAAAAAAAAAGGAGGCAGCGAGAGGGAGTTGACAACAACATCGGAGAATTAGCCCATCGGAAAGAGAAAACAAAAATCAGGGTGAAAGAGATTTTCTCTATGTCAAGATTTCAGTTGAGGGAGCTTTAGAAGGTTTTATATCATAAAATTTTGTGGAAAGGACAATCTAAGTGAGGGGAAAAAGTTCTAAAAATTGAACCATAAGCAGAGGTAGAAGGTGGAGTTTTGAGCTTTTTCTTGCGGGGTTCAAGATTAGATTTACGCTTTGAGGAGTTGATTTATGAAAAATTAATTAGAGAATCAGAGAGAGGAGACAAAGATCTATTTGTGAAGAAATTTTGGAGTGAAAAGGATATAGGTGATTGTAGACATATAATTGTCTAGCCCCCCTCGAGCAAACTATGGCCAATCCATAACCTCTGATAAAAATACTTCTCCCCCATCTTCAAAAACCTTATCATTTTCAGGTTTTATCTCCCAAAATTTCACAAGAATTCGAAAGTCCCAATAGTTTAGGAAATGAGGGAGGGCTCCAAAGATTAACTTGAGTCAAACATGACCAATTCAGGTCAATTTTGGTCAAACTAGTCAAATTTAGTTAAAAAAGTCGAGTGGATGTAACCGAGCCAAAATCGATCGAAAGTTTTAACTTTTGATCAAAATAGGTTGGAAAAGTCTAAGCAAGTGACAAACATATGTCATGTAAAATTTTTGGTTAACCTTTCACATATATAATTTTCAATTTAGCTTTCAATTAATTATTTATATGTGGAATTTTTAATTAAATTTCACATATGAAATTTTTAGTTAAACTTTTTACTTAGAATTTTTAATAAAACTCCACCTTATGAAATTGTTACTTAAAATTAGATTTTTTACATGTAGAATATTTACATTTTTACATAAAATTAAACTTATACAATTAAACTTTTATAAGTCGAATGTTGAATTAAATTTTCACATATGATATTCTAATTAAACATTTTTACTCAATTTTTAATTAATCTCTTTCATATGGAATTTTCAATTAAACTTTTACATGTAGAGTTTTTAATTAAATTTTCACACATGGAGTTTTTAATTAATCTCTTTGCTTGCAGGATTTTTCATTAAATTCATATGGAATTTTCAATCAAGCTTTTACATGTAGAAATTTTATTTAAGCTTTTTATTTATAGAATTTTTAATTAAACTTATACACATAGAATGTCTAATTAAACTTTCACACAAGAAATTTTTAATTAAACTTCCACCGTAGAATTCTCAATTAAATTTTTATATACGAAATTTTAAATTAAACTTTTACATATGAATTTTTCACAAATAGAATTCTCAACCTTTTGTCACATGGAGAATTTTTAACTAGGATTTTTACATATAGGCCTTATAATTGGATTTTTCCAACTAGATGAAATCAAAGTGGACGTTTCAACCATGTCTCCAATCAATTAAGACTAAGGTTGAAATTTTCAAACATGTTGTCAATCAACGAAATTAATTTGTAACTTTTCAAACATGTTGGTAGCCAGTAGGATTTAAATTTGACTTTTACAAACATGGTGTATATGTATTTTATCTTACATAATTGAGCTGTCACATTACCTAAAATAAAAATAAATAAATAAAATCTTAACACGTAAGATGTTAGTTGGATCTCTTACACATAATGTGACAGGGATATGAGACAAAGACCAAACTAACAAGCAAAATTTGGTGGGAAAATTTAAAAGAAATAAAGAATGAATTTTTCATACAAGTGATGCCAACTTGAAGGAGGGAGCTTTTCTTCTTCGTCTTCTTCTTCTTAAAAGCTTGGACACCATGTAATAATTTAAATAAAACGTACCTCTAGCCACTGTTGATCAAGAACCCAGTCTCACTCCAAATACATGAAGACGAACACCCTGTATAAGCATTCTAGTCTATATCCTTTTCTTGATAATTATCTTATGATGGTGTACAGGCAATTTACATAGACTAGACTAGGGACCTATACTAGAAGACTAATTAGAGTTGTATCCTACTATCAAGGAATCTGTATTCTAATTAGTTACTAAAGTAAAGTTTAACTCTTATCACTAGAGTAGTTAAACTAAATAGGATTTACTTTCTAATTTCACCTTAATAATTTTATTTAATTATCTTGGTCCATTTATTATCATGTGAGCCACATAAAGTCCAACATTCTCCTACTAGGCCCATATGATAAACCAAGAACTCGAATAGGTGATAATTAAATCCAAAACTTTAACATGGCCATAAGTTACTCTAGTCCGACTCTCACTTAATTAAAGATTTCATATAGCATGAATCATGCAGTAGCATTCTAAAACGAACATTCCCTTCCATGTATTACAATGCATGATCATCTTTAAAGAGCACTTTATGAGATAATGCTTTACGAATAAATTTTTTCTAATCATTCAAGGTACACTTGACATGTAATCTTTATGTGCACAAACTGAAACATGTCCATAAACTCTAAGAATGTGAAATTAACACAATCAAAGAAACCAAAATACATCTTGACAAAATTTAATTAGCCCCATATGATCTATATGAATTTTAAACTATTTTGTCGACAATGTTTTAGCCATGGATCGGCTATCATTAAATTTGTACTGATGTGTTGGATATCCACTTTTTGCTTTTTTTTAGAGTCTCAAATAATAAGCTACTTTATATCTATTTGCTTGCTGCGACTCCTACTTTTATCATTCTTAGAAAAGCATACTGCATAAGAGTTGTCATAATAGATCTTTAATGGCCTCGTTGACAACACTCAAAATAGAGATAAAATATCTCAACCTTATTGCCTGTGATATATAATTCCTTTAACAGCTTTTATAGTCCAAGGCCAAGAATACTTCAATATTTGCCAAGCACTTCTACTATAAACATTATGTCAAGTTTCTTATAAACTTGATCATATATAAGGCTTACAATACTATATGCATATTTAATGACTTTCATATTCTCATTTTCCAAATTATTTAGAGATATTAGCTTAGATTAAAATTTCTCCTTGACAATTTATACCCTTATAGGTGAATAGCTTCGTATTCTAATTTTTCATAAAATTATCTTGATATAGGCTTCCTAAGATAGACTTAATGTTTTTCAAGCCTATCTCTATGAATCTTTATGCCTATAACATATGAAGTTTCGCTTAAATTCTTCATATCAAGTTTTAAGAAAGAAAACCATGTCTCATGCAACAAAGCCCAATCACTTTTGCAAGGAGAACACCACCAATATATAAGACTAAAATTATAACTTTACTCCCACTGACTTCAAGGTATAAACAACGATCAACGTTTTAGTAAATGTTAAACTTTACATATCATTGGTGGGATGCTTGTTTTAGTCTATACATTGATCTTTCAAAGAAACCGTAGAATCATCTACACCTCTTCTCAAGATCCCTATTCAAGCGAGTTGTTTTCACTACCATTTAATGTAACTCTTAATAAAAATGAGCTACAAAAGCTATGATAATTCTTAATGAAACTTTTATAAAAAACTTGAGAGAAAGTTCCACGGTAATCTATACCTCATTTGAATGAAACTTTTGACCATTAGTTTAACTTTATATTGCTCAAAATTACCAAAAGGCAATTCAACGAGTTATTAGACTTGATTATTGGCCATTGGTTCTATCTCTTTTATCACAGTTTTATGCCAAAGTGTGAAATTTTCACTATTCATGGCTAATGAAAACAAGATCATCTTTATGTCCAATATCAAAATTAGACTTTTATAGGTATACAACCAAGTGATAGAAATGGCTAGTTTCTTACTCATTGGATCTTTTAATTGTATATTTATTTGTACATTTTGTACACCTTTAGTCTATGAGATTAATGATTTCTTGTAAAGGTTTTACTTAATTTAATGGCACTCTAGTTAATTATGCATGTTTGTGCTGAGAAACAATCAAGTCTTTTACAAAAGATCAATCTAAATAAGTTTATTCCTCAATATCAGCCTTAAGAGGGAAGTTACTCTTACTGGAGCCATGATCCAACTTAGCATTTCTAGCTTCAACAAGTCCAGTTAAATATGAGAGGCATTTTAGACCTTTTCCCCTTTAAGTTAATTGTATAACTTAAAACTGCTAACTTATTCTTGGATCTAGTTTCCTTATGTTTAGGTTACTAGCCTTCACTTTAACTAGACAACCCAAGTTCATAATGTTTTGAGTTGGATTCCAACTATTCCGTAATTCTAAAAAAATTTAGAAAATAATTTAGTTGGTACTTTAATAAAGACATCAATAGCAATTGTAATGCATCAATCTATAAACTTAAGGGAAAATGTATGATCTCTAAATATTACAGTGCTTTCTTTAGCTCTCTTTAGTGGGCTTGTTAGTTTACTTTTTTCTTAATGCAACTAACTTAAATGTTAAACTCAAGAGTTTCAAAAACTCCATCATTGTCAATTTTCCTCAATCTCTATATGGAGATGTGACATAAACTTTATACCATAACTTTGAAGGAGTTATATATATAGCACATATTCACTACCAGAAATAAAATAAATAGTTAACAAACTTATTCTCGTAATCAGGATCCAAGTTAATGATGAAAAATCTAATAGAAAATTTTCTTTTGAAATTTTAACAATAGAGTTTAAAAATTTAAATTCAAAACACTTTTAATTAAGAAAATTTCTAAAATAAAATATACAACCTTTTTAAGTTTTAAAACAAATCTTAATTTTAAAAATGATCTTGATAGTCCTTAGTGATTTTTATAATAGATGTTCCTCCCACTTTTCCTTTAGTTTCTTGACTCTATGAAACCTTAAATGGTAATAGAAATATAATTTATTGAACATAAGTCCAACCACCATATGTTATTAGGAACATCACTAAAAGAGATTCATACAAAATGAGTTTACCTTTATTTTCGAGTCTCTTTGATACTTTAAGCAATTTTTCTTCATGTATCTAAATTAAAACAAAAAGGACTTGATGCCATTTTCTATATTGGCATTTTTCCTTTCTTCACCTTTATTGCCTATTTATCACTTTTTACCTTGAGTCACTAGGCTAACTGAATCTAGTTTCTCATTCTTTAATATTTTTTTTCCTCTTGAACACATATAACTGAGAGTTCGTTGATAGACCATTTTCTTTATATGTGTTTCTCATGGTTATACTCACCAGGAAAAAAGTTGAATAGGAAAGTGATAAGAGTTTTACTTGAAAAACTTAATTTCGAAGATCAAGTTAAGCAACAATATCTGTCAAATCCCAGAATATGCTCATGCATAATTTTATAATTATTGCACTTTATTTCTGAAATCTTCCTTATTAGGGTGATAGCTAAAACTTTATCAGACAACAATCTGGCCTTTAATGGCTTTGTAATTATCCTTGACCTTATAGCAATTAGGATGAAATCCAAATTGATTTGCTAATATAGATTTGATATACATCATCCTTAAACGATTAGATTGCTCCTACTATACATCGAAATCTATTTTCCTTTTGCATATTTTATTCGTTGAGGACAAGTTGTCCACCCAAAACCCTAAGTCAAGGTCTTTACACCCAAAATAGCTTAATTTACTCTTTTATCAGAGTAATTTTTATCACTGAATAGCATTTTATTATAGCAGTCTTATTAAGCACAGTAGTAGAAATTGCTACAAAATGCAAAGAACTATACTTTAATTGAATAAAATACTTTATATTCAAAATATCAATCCAAACGTTCCTGTGAGTAGAGGTGCATCATGCATATGGATTTACATAACTTCAATGATAAAATAATAGCTTTAAAACATTAAAATTAAATAATCTATACCTGTGGGCATAGGAAAATTTAACTTTAATAATATATTATTTTATCCTTTAACCATTTTACAAAATTAATTATTTTCCTATGGGGCCAAATAATTAATTTCATGGCCTAACATTTTATGGATGTCATTTTCTTTATGCAGATTTAAATAACTACTATTTTATCTAAATTAATTAACTCAAGATGCTATGGCTACTCTTAAGTTAACAATTTAGAACTTAATAATAACATCCGACATGCATGGATAAAACTTATTGCATATCACAATATTCTTTGTCGATATCATTTTCTTATGTAGTTATTTAAAGAAAACTTTATTTTAAATAACTAACAATAGTAGTCTAAATCAACCAACTTAAGATACTGTGGCTACTCTTAAGCTAGCAATTTAGAACTTTAATAATTTCACTAAATCAATCAACTTAAGATGCTATGGCTATTCCCAAGCAATTGATTTAGATTCTTTATAATGACATAATATATATACTATAAATAATTGCCTACATGATTTAATAACTCAAATATATATCAAATAAATTCATGCCATCAAACTTTATTGATGTTTACCCTATGTAGTTATTTAAAGAAAAAATTTTTTATTTTAAATAACTACAAATTTATCTAAATCGTGCAACTTAAAATGATTTGGCTAATATCAAGCTATTGATTTAGAAGTTTAATAACATCAATTCTTAATGCAGTAAAATTTACATACTGCAACAAAATTTTTAATTGTCACCCTATAATTGATTTAAAAAATATCATGACATAATATATGACTTGCATCTTTAAGTCACATATTAAAAAAAAATTCATAGAATCATAATGTATTTGTCTTATGACATGTGAATGTGCATATTTACATTGTAATTTTAATAACAAACTTTATCATATATATATATGCATTTAACCTTTAGGTTGAGAGTACAAATACTTGGATACTATTTAGGGAGAGTACATACCACCAAAATATTCCCAACATATCAAAACATTTTATCATGAAATAAAATCATAGACTATTTATGCATAAATATATTTATTATTTAATTAAACACTAATATTAAATAATAAATACTTTATGTGACTTAAAAAATTCATAAAAATCACAAAGAAGTATAAAATCATAATATATTTAAGTCTTAAAAAAATCGAAACCAAAACGGCCTCGGGTTATGTGTGTGAGCTTCGTCTGGATTTTATCCCAAGCTTTCTTCATTTGGATTTTTTCTGACCCAATTCGGGTCAGCTTCTTCTTTTTACTCATATTTTTGTGTTTTTAATCCATATTTCATATAATTAAAGGCCTAAAAGCATGAGTTTATGCTAGATTTACATGGCTCATACATAAATTTTAATCAAAAACACAAAAATCATCATCAAATATTTAAGATTACTTGAATTCTATAAAACAATATTTGTCCTATTTTAATATACCACAAAATTTTCTTGTTTTATTCATCTTTCTTTTAATTTTAGGGTTTAGTAATATAGATAGATGATTAATCTATTAAAACCCTTTAGTAATTTTGGTTTTATATAAACTAGTCAAGAATTTTGTGATTAAAATTTTAATCCACAAAATATACATACAAATTCATAGTATATTCATGAAATATATTTCGACGTATAAATGCAAATTACAAAATTAATTATAGAATGTTAAAAATTCAATTTCATGCTCTTAATATATTTATTATAACTCGTTTTCCTTAATATGAATTATTTAATTGCAAAAATAATATATGCATGAAAAAAAAATTCGTTTTTAACGAATCTTACTGGATGATTTGAAGAACAAGGCTAGAAAGCCTAGCTCTGATGCCACATATAATAATTTAAATAAAACGTACCTCTAGCCATTGTTGATCAAGAACCCAGTCTCACTCCAAATACGCGAAGATGAACACCCTGTATAAGCCTTCTAGTCTATATCCTTTTCTTGATAATTACCTTATGATGATGCACAGGCAATTTACATAGACTAGACTAGGGACCTATGCTAGAAGACTAATTAGAGTTGTATCCTACCATCAAGGAATCTATATTCTAATTGTTACTGAAGTAGAGTTTAACTTTTATCACTATAGTAGTTAAACTGAATAGGATTTACTTTCTAATTTTACCTTAATAATTTGATTTAATTATCTTGGTCCATTTATTATCATATGAACCACATAAAGTCTAACACACCATTCTTTAAAAAGAAAGAAGGAAAAGAAAGGGAAATAAAAGAGAAAGAGAAGGAAAAGAAAGACAATTTGTTTTACTTTTCCTTATTTCATTTTCATCTTCCTCTCCAAGTTCATTTTTAAAGTTCTTATCTTTCGTTTATTTTTTCTGCGCATATATTGCACGCTTGATATTCTAAGTTTATACTTAGATAGTTTTTGAGCCAAGGTTATATATTTTTAAGCTACGAATGTTGTTTAGGCTATTGTTTTTTCATGTTCATGTTTATATTTATTTTGTTCCTTTTTCTTGTTATGTTTAATTTAATCATGAGCTTGATAATCCTAATTTCTAGCTTAGGTGAAGGTTTGAGCAAAGGTTTTCTAAACGTTTTAGCAGCCAAACCTTGAGCATATCATTTCATTTCTATGTTCCTATTATTTTATGTTTATATTGTCATTTTCTTTATTTTTTTCAATTGCTTTTGTATTTACTTTATGCTTACATTAGTTCATGTTTATTTCATTTTTTCTATTGTTGTATTTGCCTTAATAATTTGTCTTTATGCTTGATGATCCTAAGTTTACACTTAGGTGATTTTTAAGCTAAGGTTGTATAAACCTTTTTGAAGGCCAAACTTTGAGCACAATGCTTTAATTTATATTGTTTTATTTATTTAAATTATATTCTTGTTCTCATATTCATTTTACTTTTATTATTACCTTTATTTTTATTATGCATTGTGAGCTTGACAATCTTACATTCCAACTTAGGTTATTGATTAAGCTAAGGTTTCTTAAACCTTTCAAAAGCCAAACTTGGGCTAACACGTGGTCTCTGTTATTATTTTGCTTCACCATGTCTATATTTACATTACATGTGCTTGCTGCCTTGTTTAAATATTGTTTATGGCATTCACATGCTTACTTGTACATTTTGTTGATGTTGGATTATACTAGTTTGTAAATAAATTTTAAAAGTTAGGTATAATTTTTTCACATTTCATTTAATGAAAAATCGAAGTTTTAGGGATTTTCCTAGCTTCACTAAATCTAAAAAGGTATTTTGGTAATTTGCCCAAGTCAAGCATTCATTTTAAGGGTATTTTTACTAGCTTAACCGATCCTACAAAGGCATTTTGGTAATTAATCAAAGTAAAGCATGCATTTAGGAGTATTTTCCTAGGTTAGCCAAACCTCTAAAGTATTTTGGTAATTCTCCAAGTCGTACATGCACTCCTAGGGGTATTTTGGTCACTTAGCCAAACCTAAGGTCAAAATTGAGTTCACTTGCTCATACGGAGCCCATTAAATCCAAATATGGGATTTAAAAAGATATATATAAAATAAGCAAATAAATTAAGAAATCCAGAATTATTCTTAAATACTAAAAATTAAAATCAATATCAATCAAGATATAAGATAACATGTTATTAAGAAGTACCAAGTTATACGGGCATTGTATGAGGGTTCATTCTTCCACACATATAACTAACTCTCAAGGCCTAATTTTTTTTGGTTTGTAAGCAGACCCTTGAATACATTTTTAAGGGTTTTGTAACCGTTAAAAGAAGAATTCTAGTAGGTGACCAATTACACATAAGCCAAAAAGATTGGTGACGACTGTTTTGCACGATCATATCGTGATGACTAGCAAAGCCCTTATAATTAATTCTTAAGTCTAATGCGCCCGGGATTAGCATCTTAGGCACATTGTGACAGTGACAGTGACTAGCAAAAGGATAGTAAAACCTAAACCCTGTCAAGTTAATTGCATAGACTATAACTATTAACTATTCTTGGATCTAATTTCCTTATCTTTAAGTCATAAACTTTCACTTTAACTGGACAACCTAAGTTCATAAATGTCTTAAACTAGATTTCAACAATTCCAAGTTTTAGAAACTGATCTAGTTGGAACTTTATCTAAGACATAAAAATAATTTTAATGCATCGCTCTAAAAGCTTAAGGAAAAGTGTAAGATCTATAAAAATTCAATGCTTTCTTCAACTTTTTCTCAGAGTTGTTCATTTTTTTTCTAATTAATGCAACTAATTTAAGTGTCAAACTAAAAGTTTCAAGTGTTTTAAGACCCTATCATTTATCAATCTCCTAAATTTCTTAGTAGAGATATGATACAATCTTTATACCAAAACTTAACAAGTTTTCATTTATAGCACAATAAACTATTCTTACAATTGGAATCTAAGTCAATGATGATAAAAACTAATATAAAAATTTTTGTTTGAAATTTTAATAATAAAATTTTAAAATTAAATTCAAAACTCATTTTGTAATTTTAGGAATGAAATGAAATTTCTTAAAAATAAAAGATAAATTTTTCTTCAATATTTAGAATAAATACTAATTTCAAAATGATCCTAAAAGTCCTTATTGATTTCTAGAGTAGATATTTCTTCCCTTTTTTTTCTTGGCTTTATGAAACCTTACACATAGTTATAACAATATAATTAGTTGATCCCAAGCCTAGCCATCATCTACTATGAGGATCATCAACAAAAACGATTTATAACACACATAAGAAATGATTTTTCCTTTATTTTTAGCCTCCTTTCATACTTTAGTCAAACTTTCCTTGTATGCTTAAGTTAATACAAAAATAATGGATTTCATGCCATATTTCTTTATTGGTGCTTTTCCTTCTTCAATTTTAGAACATATTTGCCATACCTATCACCTTCTTAACTTGAGTCATTAAGCAAATTGTATCTAGTTTTTTATTCTTTAATCTATCTTTCTCTTAAATGCACATAGTTAAGAGTTTATTGATAGATCATTTATCTTTATATTTGTTTTGAATAGTTTACACTCATTAGGAAAATATTAAATATGAAAGTGATAGAAATGATTTTGAAAACTTAATTCCAAAAACTTAAGTCAAGCAACAACGTCTCTTAAATCTCTAATGTGCTCACCCAAACTTTTAAAAATATTATGCTTTACTCTCGAAAATTTCCTTATCAAGTGTGGGCCAAAACTTTATCAAATTTAGCAAACTGATTTTAATGGCCTTCCAATAATCCTCAAAATTGCCACAATTAGGGATTAAACCCCAAATACACTTCATAATATAGGATTTGATGTGCATTATATATAAATAATTAGATTACTCTTACTGTATATACAAATCCATTTCCTTTATAGACACTTGATTTGTTGAGGAAAAGTTGTCCACTTAAAGATGAAGTCAAGGTCCTTACATCCAAAAATAGCTCAGTTTACTTCTTTCAATCATAATAATTTTTTAGCACCAGGCAGAATTGAATTTCTTGCAATCTTATTAATCAAAGTAGTAGAAATTGCTATAAAATGCAAAAATTTTAATTAAATCAGTCACTTTATATTTAAATATAAATTCAAATCTTCCTATAAGTATAAGTGCATAATGCATATGAATTTACACAACTTTAATAATAAAATAGCAACTTTAAAAACAACAAAATTGAACTAATTTGTACTAATAGGCCTAAGAAAATTTTTTACTTTGATGCTATACTATTTTATCATTTAATTAGTTTACAAAATTAATTACTGCCTTATGGGCCAAATAACTGCCTTCATGGTATAATTCATTATGGATGCCTTTTCCTTATGTAGTTTTTTAAAGAATAAACTTTATTTTAAATAACATCAATTTTATTTAAATCAATCAACTTAAGATATTATGGCTAATGTTTAATAATTTAGAACTCTAATAAAAACATCTAACGTGTATGCGTAAAATTTATTATATACCATAAATAATTTTTTATCAGTGTCATTTGCTTATGTAAAGAAACACTTTATTTTAAATAATTATCAATTCTTATATAAATCAATTAATTTAAAATGATATTACTATTCTTAAGCTAAAGATTTTGAATGTTGATAATGACATCCTAAATATATACAGAGAGAAATCTTTATTGCACATAAAGAATAACTACAACGGAATGTAATATTAAATTATGCTAATTTATTGCAATTAAATTTCATATAGCGATGAAGAGTCGGTATAGATTTGCATTTATCAACGGATACGTTAGCCGTCAATACAAGTTGAATTTATACCAAAGGAAATATAATTTGTCAGCATAAGTATACCTTATATTGATGAATAGTTATATCAGTCCATACATGTTGTACCTATATTAAAAATTTTATTATCTATCAATATAGGTTCAACATGTAACATAACATTTACTAACGGATATTCACTCTTTTAGTAAAGATCCCTAGCTAAAAAATTGCATTCTTTTTTTTCTAATGGCAGATAAATTAAACTTTAAGAATTGTTTTAATTTTCTAAAAAAAATACATTGACAGATTGGTTCATCAATATATCCTTACTTCATAATTTTGATCCACTTCCCCCTCGCACTTATTCCCCTACCTCAATATCCTTAAATCCCAAAATCTTTTGTAAAACCTCAGAATCCCCAAATTCAACACAACTCGTGACTTTTTCTATAAAAATTAAACCTAATCTTTCATTAACTTGATTTGAAATTTAGCAAAACTTGACTTCTCTTGAAATTTTGCACAGCTGAACCCAACTTTCCCTTAAATGAACCACAACTTCTTTTGCTTGTATTGATTTTATTGAAATAAGATTTGTCCTTTTAGTTTGTCATGTTGCTTGTCGGCAACGTGCTTTCCCTCATCATAAAGGGAAGCGTGCATGACTTTATTTTTTTATGAAAAAGTGTCCTCATGATCGAGAATTCTCTATTTCGATGTGATGAGAGCAAGAAAGTATGATTCTCAACTCTTGACCATGAAAGGAGATCGTTGGATGAATCACTCATCCAACTAGTCTCGGGCAGCCACCATGAAACTGCCAAAAATTGAAGTTGTCACTGACCATTTGGGCTAGGCATGATTGGATGCCTATTGAAAATGATATTTCGAGCTATGAAACTCGAAACATTGATTCAATGGTGGTGTGGTTCAAATATTCAACGGTTTGGCTCAAAGTTGGTTGCTCGCAAAGTGATACTTACCTTTTCGCAATGCCTAAACTTAGTACCTTTCTGGCTTGTCCTAACTTGGCTTTGATTTCATCGGTTTTAACTTGTCATTATTTTGATATAATCCCCTTTTAATGCATGAGTTTAAACGAAATAAATGTGGGTTTTTGATAAATATTTAAATCTTGTATGCGCCTCAAAGAAGTAGAGAACATATGGATTTTTATTAGAATGTTCTCTAGATATAATTTTTGAAACTTGAATATTTCGTCTCAAGCACTAAAGAGATACCGATACGAAACATTGCCTTATAATTTTCAAAAATGATTTTGAAAACATGAATGCAAAATGGATAACATAGAAGGGAAAATGTTAGTAAGAATGAAGAATAATGAGATAATATTGCATAAATAGATCACGCAAAACAACAAAATAGGAACAAGAAGGGGCGATTAGAATTTATCTCCTAATTATCATCGATTATCTAAAAATAACCAAGTCGATAATTCTAAACTGCGTTTTGGATCCATTGGATGCTTGAAGAACAAAAATCAAGTTTCAATTTTGCAACGTTCAGAGAGGTTTAAGAGAGAAAAATTAAATCTTGACTAGTTTTGAAAAAGTAGGTTGGAATATCTCCTCAAAAAATGAGGTTTGAGTATTTTTTTATAATTTTTTTAAAAAGAGGGTTGAAAGACTTAAACTGATAAAAGTTTGACCATTTATTAACATGGTGACATTTTTGACAATTCCTGACAAATTGGTGAATTTTTTATTAAAAAGAAATTGATAAAATAGAGGTGACAAAACAAAGATTGCTTGTGCTTTGATTCGAGCCTATGGGCCTGACGCATGTTTTTGATTAGATAGGTGGATCGAAATCACATGAGGCATCCAAATGCTTTCGAGTGAGAATTAAAAAAATCAATTGATTTTGACTAATGCTGAAAATAGGGGATAGCATTGCACTATCCCTCTTTTCGATTTTATTCCGATCAAATTCATATGGAAAAGTGACTCGATAAGGTTTAATGTTAAAATATTCAAAAATCCTAAAAAAATCACTTTTGGGTGGAAATAATTTTTGAAATTGGATGTGCAACATAGACAACATATGTAGGAGGAAGGATGTGGCAAAATTTGAAAAATTATTCTTGAATCATACAGAATCATTAGATCATTAACAATACCTTTCTAAAATGAAAATTTCACAAAATTTTTAGGAAAAATATTTTAATAATTCAAAAAAAATCATCTAATAGGCCTAAATGGCCTAAGCAAAATGCAAATCACTGATTCAAGGAGTTCTAAATAGCATTATTTCAAAAAATTATAACTCTCTCATCCAAAATAATCTGATGCAAATGAGATGTTGTTGGAAAGTTAATTCAATGCCTTTTATGGAAAATATCAAAAAATTCATGAAAAATGATTTATGGTTCAAAAATAATTTTTCAAGTCATGACTATCATGATGTTAGGGCAAAATAGAGGAATTTTTCAATCTTTTCGAGTTCTTTAAGACTAAACTCAGGCCATGGCCATTTGAACATCCATGACAGAAAGAAAAGAGTGACATGGGCTTCATGAGCTTTTTTACACAACGTCAGAGTAGTTTGGGATAACAAAACAGCCCGTTGACCATGTCATAAACACAAAGACTATAAACAAAAAGATCAAGGCAGAAACAACTTCGAACGATGAAAAGGTATTTTGTTTTTAAAAATATAAAATTTAGCCTCAATAACCCTTGAATCCACCTATGAGAAACTTGATTTTTCTCCAAGATTGGAGGACCAAAGAATAGAAAATCTTAAGCCCATGTTAATCCTTATTTATTGAGGTTAAACAGGCTTAACTTGGGGGTTTTATGAAAACAGATTTTTAACAAGCAACAATGAGCATTTTGACATGCATATAACGAATTAAACATGACATTCATGACAATAAACATTGAAAGCCATTGAAATAAGCAAAAATGACATTTAAACATGGAAAATAATGACAACATTTAAATAAATGAGTATGAAAATGCATGAGTATGTTAGCTCAATAGGTGACATCAAGAAATATGCTATGGAAATGATGTAAGCGTACTTAAACAAAGAAGAACAACTTGCTGGAATTTCATGAATGCATCAGAACACATTTTCAATGAACCAAGCTTACAGGAATGAGGAAACATGATAGAAGAGTCAATAAAACATGAAAAATCTTAAGTCTACCATATCTAAGGCCCTAAGATGCATGAAAATCCTAAGATAAGGTCATGGTTAGTGTGTTAAAGCTCACTAAAATGACAGAAATGTAAAAACAAGTAGATGAAGAATGAAAGAATAAGGAATATACCTTAAAAGCTTTATGAACCTTGTTAAGCAGAAAAGGTTTTAAACTTATAGCTCACTTTTTTGCCTTCCCTTGCTATGATTTAGCCAGAACATATGGCTAAAAAAGAGTTTGAAGGTTATAATATCAATAGATGGGTGTTTTTTTAAGAGAGATGATGATTAGGGAGAGTTTTAGGAGGTTTTTTGTAAGGGCTGAGGGAGAGCTACGGGAATGAATATTTTTTAAGTATGAAGGCTGATGTAAATATGCCTCCAAGGTCCGTTTTGGCTGAGCTCATAACTTATCTTATATAAATTCAAACTTAGCCATCAAAAACTTAGCAAAGGTAGAGCATTTAAGACATTTGGGGTAGACAATATGGTGACTCATTGTACCGAGAAGCAACCGTTCAACATTTCATTGGTTGATGTACATTCTTGGCAGCAAAAACAAACCATGCATGAACGGGTATAGTGAGCAAGGTTAAGCTTGCCCTTCATCTATCCACATTATAGCATGAAACACCCTTGTAACAAGCTTGAGAAACTAGTTAAAAATGTTAAAACCTAATGTTTAACCCCAAAAATGAAGACTACATGAATTTTTTGGAAGTTATGTCTAAGATTAGAGGATTTTAGGCCAATTTTGTGACCAAATTCATCTTTTGATGTTATAGTGAAATGGTGTGAAAATGGCATGAAATAGGCAAATTTTACCTTGTGATATTGATGCGAAAGACTTTGCATCGATACGTAGTGCATTTTTATTTTAGTCTCGAGACAATGAGCCTTTGATCAATACCAAGCACAAAATTTTCCTAGGTATCGATACTTCTTTGTCTGTGTCGATACACATTAACCCAAAATCATGATTTTAGCTTCGAAATAACTCGGTATCAATACCAAAGCCTTATGCACCGATACCACAGCAAAAAAAATCAATACATGGTCTTAGACCAATAAAGTTTTTTGGGTTTTGATGGTGGCAATGATGTATCAATACCTAGAGGCTATGTATAGATACCCACTCATACAAATGCAAAAATCCTTAGACACCTCACCTCATCTAGGAATGATGGATGATTGACCCTATTTATCTAAATAGACCCGATGATGCCCCAAATAGTGACTCTTGATGCCTTGGAAGATGGCCAAGACAAAATGGGGTGTTATGTTGCTCATATGATGATTGATTTCTTGAATAAGACATCTATATATGTTAATTCTATGTTTTAATCAACCTTTTTCTTTTTATTATTTACGTAACTAGGTGAGACAGATTCTTGTTTAAGCAGAGTATCAATGCTTTAAATCATAGTATTGCATAGTTATGAATCCATCATTTTAAGATAAAAATCATTCATAACTTTTGTTAGACTTAGGTACTTTTTTATAGGTGAAAAACATGCTTATCTTTAATGAAAAAAGTGGTACCAAAAATAGTCAAATGTTTAAAATGATATTTGATTTTTTTAATGTAGCTAATTTAGAATCCATTTCCTATTCCTTAATATATTATGGTTGGAGGAGGCTGTCAATCATTTATAAGTGGTTGAAACATAGCAAGAAGTTTTGTTACACGAGTCGTTGTAGGTGGCTTGAGGTTAACCATAGTCGCAATGATTAAAACTTTTTTGATTGGTCCGAAGATTATATGTTAGCTTTTATGGTGAATAAATCAACAACGGTAAATTGATTTTTTAAATTTAATAAAAAAATTAAACCTTAAATAAAGATACTTATAGATTTAAATAATAGACTAGAAATTGCAAGTAAATGTGCAAATAAATAAGTAAATAAGCAAGGAATGACAATAAAAAATTAGTGGTTTATAGAGATAGGCCTCGTGCCTACATCTTTTTTCTTATCCTCACTTGCCTAGGAGTTCTCAATTCACTAATTTGAATTGATACCTTTTAAGGACACAATATAACCTTCACAATCTCTATCTTTTAAGTAGGTTCAGATAGCAACCTCTTTCCCTATCTTTTCAAGGCTAAGATTTAACATCTTTACGTTTTTAGCTTTGGTAGTAACTTCTCTTTTACAAAGATATCTATGTAAACAAAGAGAAACTTTAAAAGACTAGATGTTTACAAGAATTAAGCTTAACTATGAAAGATGAAACAAAGGTAAAATAACAAAGCAATACAAGAATAATATGAACCTAAAACTTAATACTATAAAGAACTTCTTGAAAGATTGAGAGATATGAAAATATGACAACAATCTTTCTCTATTCGTAAAGATGTTTCTCTTGATGTGTTCTTGATGATTCTTTGTATTGAAGTGTTGGAGACACTTATTTATTGCTTGGGAATGATTTTTAGTTGTTTGGAGTTAACTGCAATAAAAAAAAAGTTGTTGGAGCCTTAAAACTCATAAGCTAGAATTTTGGTCCTGCATGTAGGTATCTATACTTGCACTCAAGGTATTTATACCAAGTATCAATACTTGATGATCAAGTATCGATATTTTCTTATGAAATTCAAAAATTTGTCTATTGAAGCTTCAAATGACCATTCGTACTTCAAGTGACCATTAGGGCTTTCATGCATCGATGTTTTACTATAGAGTATCAATACTCTAGTGTCCTACAAAGAGATTAATCTTGTATTGTTAGGGGATCAAATCATACTTAAAAAATACTTCAAAAACTTGTTTTCTTTGACTTTAAAAAGAATTAACTTGTCTAAAAAATGATTTAAACATAAGTATATATTTAAGAATATGTATTTTTTAGAAAGCTAAGGAGTTTAAAGTATTTTAGTATTTCCAAAGTGTTTTCAAGATGATTTAAGCAAAAGTACTAAATTAAAAACATTTGCAATAACATGAAAATAATGAAAGGATTTTCACTTAATTGAAAATATTTATATTCAATTTAAAATATTGAAAAAAAATTATTCCTTAATTGAAAACCTTTTTACCTAATTGAAACGAGATCTGCTCCATGCATGTCCCACAATATAATAAGACGATTGTGAGATACAATTTATAGATATAGTAAATTGTTTAATGAAATTTGTTCAACTTAAATGTTTCGCAAGAATGTTTAGTCAAAACCTATTGGCGGGATTTGGTGGCATTGGTAATGTCTTTGTTTAACCGATGAAGTGGAAGAACTGCCTACCTCAGACTGATGATCAGCAGAAGGATCAATCACCTCAGCTCGCTGTAGGTAGCAAGGTATCAGAAGCTCTGATTGACCCTCATCCATCTGTAACTATCTGAGATCAAAGATCAAATATTGCTTAATGTTGTCCCCTAGTGTTGGAGGTGTAACCAATGAAAAAGATGGATCTTGCTTAGCACTGATAGACATCTTTGCATCTATAGATCCAGAAACAAGGGCTGCTACTCTAAAAGCACATAATATAGCCCTCTGTTGGCCTTAGGCGAGCACCTCTAGCTCTACTTCTATCAGTGCCTCGCATCGTATCTATAATAGCAATAAGTAAAAAATTTATCAGTACAAATGACATATATAAATAATTAAAAAAACTTCTACATCTATAATAAATAATAAAAAATAATACATACATAATTAAAAAGCAAATGGAAATATAAAGGATTAAATATTGTAACACACACAAAAATCTTTAATTAATATTCTAGAAGGGAAATTATTTAATTAAAACATAAATTAATTATATATAAATTCTAAGTTAAAAAGTAAATTATTTAATTAATAATTTAAAAGGGTAAATTATTTAATTATGTATCACTTTAAATTTAAAAGGTAAACTGTCCATTTCTCACAACTTAAGTGAAATACAATATATATATATATCATATGTGCATATTTTATATAGTTAATTTTGAAGCCAAAAAATTATTATAATTTGTAAAAAATATAACTTACTTATATGTTTTATAACACGATAAGTCATTCGACAACAAGCATTTAAGAGAGAACAAGATATCATAGCTTAAAAAAATAAATCATTAATATTTATATGAATATATATTTATATATAACAAACAAAAAATATAATATAAGTGTACAACTATTAATTATTAGACATTTTACCCTTAATTAAATCAAAATATTAAAATAATTATATTAATTATTCAATATTTATACTTTTTCTATTACCTATTTATAAAAAAGCAAATTAATTATATTATTTAATTATAATCCAACTACCCTGAATCTGTCAAAAATATCCTAAAAAATTATGCTTACAGCAACATAGCTCAACAATTGTTATGTAAGTATCAACAAAACAGAGAATAGATATCAACAACAACTTTAAATCATTTGAAAGTTAAGTACAAAAGTAAAATACCGAGTATATAGTCGGAAATATGAACAATTCGTCGGAAACCCAGAAGTTATAAAGATGTAAAAACGCTGCAAAAACAAAAAAATTAAACAAAAACAATATAAAGTACAAAATACTAACAAAAACTATAATATAACCCTAAAATCATACTTTAAAAGCCTAAGAAACCTTGAAAAGAGAGAGAGAGAGAGAGAGAGAGAGAGAGAGAATGGAGAAACCAAAAGCATAAATCGCCAAAAAATGAGGAGGGGAGTCAGGGCCTAAACTTTTATATCAAACTTATATCTGAAGGAATTTTGGTTTTTTCGATGGAAAATAGTTTTGGGTAGGACTCCCCCCCCCCCCAAGCCAATTCCGTCGAAATACTCGTCGAAAATATTTTTTTCTAACGAAATTTTTGAGCTATGTCCGATGGAAATTTTCGTTGAAAATGCTTTGAGCAGAAGATTTTCTCCCAAAACACAATCGGTCAGAAATACTTTTTTGGACCGAAATTTTCGGCAATGGAATTGTTTGTTACCAACAAAAAATCCGATTGGAAAAAGTATTACCAATCGAATTATATCTAATATTTTAATTTTATAAAATTATTTAATTTATGTTTTCCGTCGAAGTTCATGGCGCGCATGACCAGCGACGCGCCAAAAACATTTCCAGCTGAATTTTACTTTTTTTAACAGAATTTTCGTCGAAAAAATTCAATTCCTTTGAAATAATATGTCGCTGATAATCCATTCTGTTGTAGTGTTTAGCCTACAGGCATCATAACCAAGTTTGGATACAAAGGTTGTCAACATCGATAGATTATCCCTATGTCGAGAGCTTTTAATTCTAATTTTTTTTTTACTACAATTATGTAATTATCAAATCAAAATATAAAACTATATAAAAATTTATTCTAAGTTAAATATAATATTTTGATAAACCTTATACAATTTTAATTACACTGCCATACTTCCAAGGGATATACTTGCTCAACAATATGATCGTCGGCCTCGTCCAAGCCTTAAATTCATTCACTAACGACAGGTTATGCTCTCCTTCGACAGGCCTGGCGGCTACTGCCAAGCCACTCATGTTTAGGAGAATCTTTTTTTTTAATAAAATAACAATCAAAAAGTAAATTTTTATTTATTTATTTATAAAGTTTCCTTTTATTATATATATATATATATATATATATACACAAATATTCTGTCGTGAAGATGGTTATTTTTAATTTAATGATTATTTTCACTTTCTGATTCTTAACTCGTGTTTTTTTTATTGAGACAGCCAAAGCACAAAAGGTTCATAAGGGGGAATCTCAATGAGGCAAGCTAGTCCCTCCTTGGCTTTCTCCTAGATAAGTACTGAAGACTTGAGAAAAGCACCAAATTAGACCTACAACAACAACAATAATAACAATAATACTAATAATAAGAATAATAACTTCAAAAAGACCTTGCGACTCAACTCTCTTCGAGCCTCTCTCCGAGACAGTGCCCAGATCGTTACGCCTTTCGTGTGGGTGATAAGGAATTTCGCTACCTTAGGACCGTTATAGTTGCGGCCACCGTTCACCGGGGCTTCGGTCACCGGCTCCCCTATCATCAAGTCACCAACTTCCTTGACCTTTCGGCACTAGGCAGGCGTCAGCCCCCATACATGGTCAATCAAAGAGAGATTCAACAACTAAAAGAAAGATCGATTTTTTGGGATCCTTCCTTTCTTCAAACGAAACGAACAGAGATAGAATCAGACCGATTCCCTAAATGCCTTTCTGGATATTCCTCAATGTCCCGGCTATTCACGAAACGTGAGAAGCAGATGAATAATCATCTGCTTTTGGAAAAAATTATTACTTATGTTTTTTAGAATTTTATTTCATCTAAAATATGTTTACTGCAATTAAAATTTTACATTAAATATCCATTTTAACCTTACAACATTAAATGGGATTTTTTAAAAACAAAATAAATATTTCACATAAATTTTTAACAGTACTAAATACATTTTTGACAAAATAAAATCACAAAAAAAAATAATAATTTTTAGAGCACAAAAAAATTAAATGATTTTTTTTTAAGTTTATGCAAAAAAAAATAAAAACAAAAACGACCTGGGAAAAGGTCCCTCTGTTGAGACCAAGAATTTTTTATACTTCTCAGCCAGACAAAAGTGAACCATTTCGGCATTTCCCGCTCTGAAATTGAAAAGTTTCATGATTAAGGGTTTGAACATTCGGAGGAAATATATGTCCCATGAAGCAGTGATAGTCAATTCAATTAACGCAGCTCGAAGGAGACCAAGCTTGACCCGAGACCAACAGCTTCAAAAATTCTACAACAATTGAGAGAAAGCTGACTGCACTAAGGAATAAGAAATAAGTAGCCACCGCTACAATTCTTATAGCATTATACAACAATTAACTGAAACAACAAAGGTCACACCTAATAGTTTAGAAAGTCAGTCAATAAGGCAAGGGAGGGGAGATCAACTTAAAAGCAAATATACCCCTTTAAAAGAGACTCAAATGATCATACACAAACAAATGGTAAAGCATATTACCAAGGTAAGTCAAAGAAAAAGCTTACTGTAAAGGAAACTGTACAAGATGTGATTCCCTATGTCAAATTAGGGTCTTCAGGAGTTCAGAAAACAATAATTTCGTGCAACCAGTGCCTCCATTTTGTCCCTGGCATTCATGGAGTTCTATTGTCTTCCAAAACCATAGTCAGAAATGCGAGGCTTGCCACTTAAGAGAAAAACTTCATAGCTATTCTTCTTCTTCTTCTTCTTCTTCCTCTAACTCAACTATCTGTGCCCGTCTCTCAGCAGCTTTCTTCCGGATAAAGAATCCCCATCTCATTGCTGCCTTAATCTTCAGCCACCCAACAACAGCTTTACCAGGACGTGAACGATCTTCATCTACAAAGTTTGGCATTGGGGATGGCATGTAATTTGGGAATCCATACCCACCATCTTCTGTCACATTAATAGAAGCATGACCTCCCATGCTGAAGAGGCGGAGAAGGTGTTGCATATCTTCATTCTCAAGCATTTCATGACTTCTGATGCGAATCTCTTCCTCCGAAAAAAAGTCCTCAACCCCCCTATCCTGGTTGTTCGTCCATTCATCAAAAGGATTAAGATTCGATGCCTGCACTGAAGAACCAATATTTTGGGACCCTATGGTAGATGACTGTGGAGGACCAAGAGCCAGCCCAACAACACTGTTATCATTTCTCGAGCTTTGAGGCTGCTCAGAATTGTTAGTCAGCTGGTCACGTGGCACAAATTGCATGCTGTCAAATCGATTACACGAATTTGAATTCAAAAGCTGGGACTGCCCTGAGTATCTGGTTGACTGACTATCATTATACCCTGAAATGACCCCAAAAAAGAAAAAAAAAAAAAAAGGTTACCCAAATGCCAGCTGTGATGGGATGAAACAAAGGAAAGGTAGTTCTAAACTTGAGCACTCTACCAAGACATTAAGATCTCGAACAAGAATCGATGTTATAACAAGAGGCACAATCCTAAGGCAAAACATCAACCAAGTCTTTTAGGGGAGAAGAATTTAACTCTAAATCGATAAAAGAATGAAATATTTTCAACTAAAATCACAGCAACTTTGCAGTAATTCACAACCAAATTATTGATTTAGATGATTGATAGGGGCTATCATTAGCATTTATTTACAACATTTTTTAATCTAGGCATCTTGATAAGGGGCATCAATTAAAATAATGGTATATATTTCCTTCCGTGTATTTGACAAACAAATTATATCAGATGCAGATAAATTGTAATAACACAAAACCCATAATTTCCAATGTCCAAGGTACTTCATTATCTGATGGTAAGCAATACATTACATCAATTCGTTTTCATCAAGACATGATCAACTGGATCTCTATAACAAACGTGATCTAGAAGAAAATCATTTTGACATCAAAAAATTCCTTAGTTCAACGAGTTTTAGTGACCCTATGATGTTGAAGAATATAGCTTTTTGAACTACAAAGATTAGAAAATTATTCTCCTTCCGTTTAAATCTGACCCAATTTCTATCTATAAGTATTTCAAAACAATCTACAAAGATGATGCCTAACATTTATGACCTTAGCTAACGCCAAGACATAAATCAAGAGCAGTCCCTAAAGACCATGTTATTGATCCTAAAGTTACGGTTGTTTGGTGTCAAGTTTATGTCTAGGCGTCTAGCTCATCAATTGCCCTAAACTTAAGACATAGGGATACAGCATAAACAGTCCAAGGAAGAACAGGGGTATAAGACTTGTTTTACATTTTTTTTTATCACAAATTGTACGTTTTCAATTTACTTAAATATTACATATTAATGAGGACTATGGATTTTATGTGTTTGATTACCAAGCTTTGGGTGATGATAATACATGATATTCGATAGATGCTTTGATGCAATTGGGTTAGCATAAAGTCAGCCTACTCTGGAAATTTGGAATATCTGATTCTATTATACATGGGAAAAAATTGAGAGAAATCCGGCCTTATTAAGTGAATTTGGACCACTTCTGTTTTTATAGGGGCCACTAACTATTACAGGGATAAGGCCTTTTCATCTGCAGGGGCTTTGCCCCTTTCATGTAGAGCCATCCCAACAATGACAAGAAAAAATGTTCAAGGCCCAATCCAAACGAAATAAAAAGAGATTGAAAACTAAGCAGCTTCCCAACTTTTGCGGTCTTAAGGCCTGAAACCCAAGTTAAAACTTTAATTTCTTTTCGCCACTCCCATTTTGGAAAGCAGCAAAATGGTTCTTTTCCCCCACATCATCCCTGGCACCAGAATGATTCTGTCAACCACTTTCATTTTTCCTTTTTGTATTTTCATTTGTTACTCACTTATTTATATTTTCTCTCTATGCCTCACTCTCCTTCCTTTTTACAATGATAGCACCACCTATATAGAGATTACCCTGCAGCCAAGGAGGTTATATCATGCCATGAAAGACAAGTCCAAACAAAACTTTTTTAGCAGTGCCAGACAGATCTAGAGTTGTCCAGGATGGTTTTCAAAAAACTTTAACACGTCCAAGCAACATAACCTAAAGGTTAATGCTAGATAAAATAGAGGTATCAATTACTTTTCCAATTTGGTTATCTTAGGTGGTTTCATCTTTTTATTTATTTAGCTTACTTCATAGCAAGCTTGCATTCTTCAGAAAGACCCTAACACATACCATGATAAGCTTCTGCCTTGTACTTAAGGAAAACGGGAAGTAAGCGGGCAGGAAAAAAATTCTTGTTTATGAGCATAACTCCAGGAAGATTAAAGCAAGCTATACATGACTTAAATGAAAATTCCTTAAAAACTAAATGTTTACAGTAGTCAGACCACTTACCTCCAACCTGTATGGCTGAACGCACTTGCTCGGTAGGAACCGGAATTGGCAACCGTGGCAACTGCAGTTGATAATCTACAGCATTTGGGAAATCTATTGCACCCATCTGAAGTTCATTTTGGGCAACTGACCTCCTGTTTTGCTTGAAGTTCAACAGTGACTTGCCATCATACTCTATGACTTGACTCCAATTATCATAGGCTTTCTTTACCAGTGTATCCACATAGATCTGCAGAAAATTTGTTTCAATTGTTAAATTAATGAAACTATGTCATTCAATTAGAAAATAAAAACGGAAAATAAAGGTGACCCAGGGCTTAAGCAGTTGAAAACCAACCACAAATCAATTAAAGGGCCATCTTTAAGGCGAAAAAAACAATGGACTTGCTATATTGGTGTCTGATAAATTTAAATGTAACATTGATCAATGAAGTTCTCAATAACTCTTTTGTCACTCATATGTTCAAATAAATTTGTTCATTCTAAACCATTTATGAAAATTATCCATGCAGCAAGCACTGCTTAGTTAAGACACCATTGGCTCACCCCTAAAACAAATCAACTGCTACTCCCATGCTTTTTAGGCATGACCATCGAGCAGAACCAGAGAATAAAAGGTTGTCATCCAAAATGACAAACCAAGGAAAAAATAAGTCTCAGAGATACTCCGAAAGCTTCAGGGCAATAGCATCAAATTCCAGCAACTGCCAGAGTTAGAAATTGCATGCAACTTCCAAATTTTCAAGACAGTATGTACTGTCTTGCACTGATAAGACAGTAGTCATTCCTTCCAGCTACCAACATTTTCTTAATCGTGTTAATCCACTGAAATGCACAGAATAATATCAATACCCCACAGAATTACAACACTGTAGCTGTTTTTTAGTTACTCTCTTCTTTAATTTCTTCCTACTTTCAATTGATTTGAACAAGTCTGCAGCATATTAAATAGAGGAATTTGACATTTACCTAATGGTTACTCAATCTAAGATGTGGTTGAATAAACCTACACAGTAGCCTAATCAAGGCCCTTTCCACAAGATTTGTCATTATATTAGATTAAGGCACATCTGAACTAGAAGTGCAGAATCCCTTAGATGCATAAATTATTATCAAGGCATCCTAATCCACCATGCCATGAAAGCATCCGCAAAATCCACAGCTTCCCTCTTCCTTCTTTCTTCATGGTTCACTGAGTTAAAAATAAGACCTAGGCTGGCCTTCCATCCAGCCAGCCAGTTACCCTCTACATGAGGCCAATCCAGTTGGTAAACCAAATAAAAATAAAACACACTAACAAAGCACCTAATCATTGCAATAAAATACAACCTAAACAGGGAAAAGATCATTATTTTAGCACATACAGCAAAGTTCAGTTGTAGAGAACACAGTCCTACAGTTGTAGAGAACACAGTCCTAAAACCAACATGCTCAAGACTTAAATTATATATCCACTATATATACATATATATGTGTATATATATATATATATAGTTTTCAGATAAAATGGGCAAAAATTTAAGAAAATACTGCAAAAAGAAAAATTATTGTAGGCCCAAATAATACTGCTGCTAACACATCCCACATAGTAACCTCTTGAAAATAAAGTACAAAAGACATTGCATTTCATTCGGAACTGAAAAACAGCAAATATCCTACCCACCTTCTGACTATCAGATAGAGAATCAGCAGGAAAATACTGTTCCCCAGAAATAAGGCCATTCAACTCATAGATGTTATTGAAGACAACGCCATCGTTTCTTGAATCATCAGTATAGTAAACATAGAGCTTCCCACTCAACACACAAGTCTTCGCATGATCTAAGAGAGCTTCCCACATCTTATTTGACATGCCACTTCCAAGAATCTACAAATGCAGACAAACATATCAGAAGGCAGCTACAAAGGAATGGGTTTTGATTTCAGATCCAAAATTCAAACTCACATTTCGTAACTTTTGTTGATCCCGAACCACAAACCGCAAAAAGTCTTCAACTGTGAATATTCCTGCAGTATTAAGCCTCTTGTGGAAAGACCCATCTTTCCCAATCTTTTCCAATCTCCATACTTCATCATTCAATGCAGGTGGGTAGTGCTTCTTATACACTGTCAAGCAACTCAATCAAAAAAAAAATTGGAAGCGCACTAATAAAATAGATACAATAAGAAGTATGACTCACATTCCCCTCTGTGATCCTTCACAGTAAAAGCCTCTGTCTTTGCTTCCCGTACACGTATACCCTCACAGTATCCAGAAGCAACCTTCAAGCCAAGCCTGAATTTCCTGCTTCTTATCCAACTTGAATTGTCAGTAAAAGTGAGGTCTCCTAGTGTCCCAACGCCCTCTTTGAGGGTCACTTGCAAGTCACCCGTCAGCAGTGGTCTTTTTCCTTCACGTTCTTTTACCACATGGCTCTCAAATTCTTCCTGTGTCCAATCTTCATCATCCTCATTGTTGAAATCACCTTCAAGCACAACAACATCTAGCCTTGCAGAGGCTTCAGGTCCAGTTGTTACAACATTTCCGGTATTAGAGTCAACAAGAACAATATGGATGGCAGCACCCTGCTCCCCTTCTACCTTTCCTCCTGTGAAAAGAGGGAGCGACAGCCTGGACCTGAAGTGTAGCTGTAAGCTCCGTCCACTGGGACCTTCGATTCGTTTTGGAGAAGACCTGAAAACCAAAAAGTATTAGAAGATTGTCTCCAAATAACAAAAGCAAAAGATGTTGCATGGAAAAAGAGGAAAGAGTAAAGTAGAAAACCATTAAGAGAACAGGGAATCTTAATGCTGAAGAAGGGCTGGTTCTTGTAAAGAAACAACAGCAAAAATGAAAACAAACTAAACCTAATTCCAGTATGTTTCTTTTAAATGGATCAAGCTTATTCAAAAACTACAATACCAACCGACCATCCAAAAACCTAATAAAAGTTATCATAAAAGCAAGCTCATTGTGTGGCTTTCATTAGTTTCATATCCATACATTAATAATGCTCAAGTTCGTTCAAAGGCAAGCAATTAACTAAACAATGCAAGCCTACAAAGAAAGGACAGAAGAAGAATCAAACTTAAGAACACTTCAATACTCTTTCAGAATATCATTGCAGTCCTTCAATTATAATCCACAATGTTCTTAAAATATTGACCACTTAATGAGCCAAGACCAAACACAAACTATTAGAATTAATATGCACCCTTTTCACCACTCATAGTTGATACATATTCAGCAAAATACCTATGATTTTGAAAGCAAATGTTATAACGATTTACAGTTACATAAGATAATTGTTTTTCCTGTCAAAAAGTATAATTCAATTTCTTATATGAAGTTCTCACCTAATCATGAACAATGCTACAAACATGCCGGAATTTCTCATGATAACTAAAAATCTGTTAACCATCAACTCGAAAATGAAAATTAAAGCCACCAGCTACTACAAGATAAACCATTAGATAAGAGAGCAGTCTGTTTTAAGTCACTTGAGGTGTGATCTTTCAAAAAGTTCCCTAATAAATTCCACACTGTAAAGCATTGCAATCCCAATTGGCAATTGGTGGAAAGAGCACAAGCTAATGCAAGGTTACCACAAAATCCCAAGCCAATCTGATTGGCGATGTAACACCACCTAACATACATCATTGTCCATATCTTATAATTGACAGAGAGAATATTAAAAAAAAATTATAAAGAGAGAGAGAGAGAGATTACAAATACAAATCGCAAAATTGACTTTGCAACCATTTATGATCAGACATTAATTATTTACCTTCCATTAAGTCTAGGAGGGCCTAATTTTGCCAAAGCTCTTTCCACCTCTTCACTTACCTGCAAAGCATCAATTGCAGCATAAAAAGGAAAGACATGAGGAAAAGAACATAATCCAAAGGGGAAAATAACAGAATACGCAATAGATTTTCTTCAAATTGCACTAAAAATTGGCATTCTAAAATGGTCTCCTAAATACAAAAGGCAGAATTCTCATTCAGTGTCCTCCAACAAAATTTCAGCAGAAACTTTGAAAATCTGTGTTGCATGAATGCGAATGCAGAGCAGACTTGTGTCTACATCTCAGATACCTTTTGCCATGAGTATCTAAGTTACAAAAACCCTAGAAAAATATCATCACCCTCAAAAGATGGGTACCTGTGCATGAATGAATAAGTGATCAATTTGAAAAAGTAAAGATCAAATTTTAAATATTTTTATATCAATTAACCTTTTTAATAGGGCCCTGAAAGAGGAAGAATGAGTAAATCCTAAAAGGCATAGTTATTGTTAAAGATGGTGAGAAATGTAAAAGATCTAATCACAAATCAACATCGCATGAACATGTGTTAATCTAGGATTATGACTCTAAGTGAAAATATATGCAAAAATTATGCAATTTGACAAACAGGAGACTAATCCACCATGTTCTGATCAAATGACCAACCTTAAAACCTAACAAGATAACACTGACGTGAAAGTTGGAACAGTCCAAAAACAAAATGAAATGATGAAAGCTTAGACAGTGTAGGTTTTAGAGGAAAACATATGAGAAGTTACACAAGTCAATCAGAATTCTTCATCCAAATCACTGAAATGTACAGGATTTAATCCAGTCCCATAAGAAACTAAAGCCTTGAAGAATGCTGGTTGTCATAAATTGTAAAAAAGGACCTGTGTGTGTAGTGTACATACCAGATAACTGCGTGCAAAAGCACAATGGATGCATGTCTATGTGTAGGCCTGTATACACAATACATATATGGCGCCAATTCAGAAGTAAAACTCCACTCAGCATCATACAATTAAAGCAGTGTATTTAATCCTAGATTTATACAATTGTACTAACCAACCCTATATCCAAAGAATAAAAAACAGCAGATGCATTGATCACGCAGACTCCACAAAGAGAGAATTGATTGCGAAGAAAGAGAAGCAGTATGAAATGGGTCTTACAACTCTACGAAGAATGGGTTCCAAAGATGAGCAGAGTTTCTGCAGGCTGTCCACCTTAAGAGCTTCTACAATTACACTGCATAACATATGCATTTAAGTTTTAAGAAAAGCCCTAAGACCTTAGGGAGATAAAAGACCCCACCATTGCTTAACTCAGTTAAGATTTAAAACTCCGCCAGTGCATCATACAATCAAGTGACAAACCATAAAAAACCTTGCATGTTTAATAATTCACTAGGCAGAACAGAGAAAAAAGAAGTAGTTCTATTTCGTTTTTACCAATTGGCCTGATTGGTTGATGCCCCTTCTGCTTGCCTTTTGCTTCAAAAAAGCTTGCAGCAAGATCACATAAAAGTAACAAAATAGTTCAAAGATAAAAGCAAAGTTACACAATTGTTGAAAATAATTGTTAATTTTTAATTATTCAAAAATATTATTTTCTTTCAATGCAGGCGCGTTTTGCTTTTTCTTTAAAAAAAAAAATATAAACATAAAAAGTAACAACTAGGATACAAAGATTAACTTCTCAGCATATACTAGAAAACCAAAACAAGCAAACAAAGCACTATATACAAACAAAAGGAAAGGAAAGAACAAGAAGAAAATACCTAGCTAAAGCGGGGCGCTTTCGTTCAGGCTGCTGGTCCTCATCTACTTCCAAACTCCTCTTCCCTCTAGCCATACTATTAGTCCTCTCCATGTACCGCGTTTGCCTCTGCATTCTCTGAGTACCAAATTCAAACCCTAATTTTCCCAGATCTGCAGTCACAACAAATCAATATTCTTCAGATCACTGATTCAAATCAAAAACTTCAAATACATAATACTCAAAACCTTAACCTACCTTTTAAACAGCCGAAAATAAACTAAACAAGAAGAAAATTTTAAAAATCAGCAAAATTATTTAAAGCCAGTCTCAATTTAACCAAACAAGCAATAAACAGAGAAAAAAAATAGTGAGGAGTTTAAGGGGGGGGAAATCTTTAAAAAAAAAAAAGGCAACTTTTAAAGCGCTTCAGGCTGTGTGTTTGGTAAAAGAGAAAATCCGAGAGAAAACCTTTTGAAGCAGCTATTACTAATAGTATGATTGGGTTGGAGGAAAAGAAAGTCTGCGGTTGGTCTTTGGGACTTGTACTTTAATATCTTCTTGCTTTATGGTCTACTCTACTCTGGCGACTCTTCTTAGCAGAAAAAAGAGCTCCTAGGAATGATATGGTATAGCAGGATTCACGGTAACACGATGGTCCTTCAGGTGTAGCCAACGGATGAGTTTTGCTGGTGGATTCGACGGATTGGTGAAAGCTACTTCGGTGGATCCTGATGCACTGGATTTTCGTAAGCAGATTGGAGTTTTTATTTGTTATCTCTCAGAGGATTTGTCGGATCAGCCTGACACCTCACTTTAGACATTTAATTAGGACGGTGCCTCTTTTTGGCTGCCGTAAGCAGTTTTGGAATGATACACGTCACTTGCTGATTCATCCAAATTAGAGGATTTAGCAAACTTCTCTTATTTATGCACCTCGAGCTCGGTTGTTACAAACCAAAACCATTCAATTGTCTAGCCTCCAATGTTGATCCAAATGGATGACTAGAGAAACCTTCACAACATAGGAATTTTGGTTAGCCACGAGTCGTGTCAATGACTTAAGTTTTAAAAACTTCCCCTCAATTGAATACCATTATTGCTTTGAAAAACTAAAAATAGGGATGTTCACAAGCCAGTTGCATCCAAAAATTTTTTTATTCTTTGCACAAGCCCGTTTTCGATTAATTGACCTATGTTACCCATCTTTATTTTTTATAATTAACAAAAAAAATTAAAAAATATTTTTATATTAATATTTATTTTATAATTAATTTTAAATAAAAAGTATTTTTTTTTTAGTTATAACAAGCCTGATCAAGCCAGCCTAAATTGATCAAAGCCCTATCCAAGGCCCAACTTGAGGGAGCTAAACCTATTGGATCGAATCTAATTGAGAGTGAGAAAAAATTTTCTTTTTAAAGCTATTTTGCAGCTAAAGGTAAACAATAAAGCATAAGCCATTCCGAGACAACTAAACATTACCTTATACAGTTTAGGTTAGGTGCATAGGAAAGTTTTGGTTTAATTACACTTAGACTCCTAAACTAATTAAATTATTCAATTAAGTCCTTGAAAAATCAATATCTCTACAATTTAATTCAATTTTATTTTAATTCCATAAAATCACCTTTATATGTGTGACTCATTAAGCCCTAACATGTTGCAATAAATATAAATTGATTTGCTTAAGAACATTTATATTTATAACCATAAATGGCATCTAGCAGTGTGACATGACTGCCCAAATGCCAACATAGTTAATACAATTTTGACAAGACTACTAGTGTACAGTATAGTAATGTAATTCGATCATTTCATCATATATCTTGGAAAAGACAAAAGTATGGTGCAGGGTCAACTCTTAATGTCTTCTAGATAAGGGCTACAACTCCTATATGTTAACTTTATAATTAGTATTGCTTTGGCCAAGAACTTCTAATCTAACACAAGTTAAGAACAAATGAGATATGTCCCTTCATATCACTTAGGGTGATTTATCGTCTCTAGACCATTCATCTACCTTCAATATGCTTTATATCATACCCAAAACTACTCTACCTTTGGCACCCATCAAAGGTGACCTAATTTCATAAAATCACCTTTATATGTGTAGCATATTAAGCCCTAACATGTTGCAATAAATATAAATTGATTTGCTTAAGAACATTTATATTTTCGGACCATAAATGGCATCTAGTAGTGTGACATGACTGCCCAAATGCCAACATAGTTAATACACTTTTGACTAGACTATTAGTGTACAGTATAGCAATGTAATTCGATCATTTCATCATATATCTTGGAAAAGACAAAAGCATGGTGCAGGGTCTACTCTTAATGCCTTCTAGATAAGGGCTGCAACTCCTATATGTTAACTTTATATTAGTGTTACTTTGGCCAATAACTTCTAATCTAATACAAGTTAAGAATAAATGAGATATGTCCCTTTCATATCACTTAGGGTGATTAATCGTCTCTAGACCACTCATCCACCTTCAATCTGCTTTATATCATACCTAAAACCACTTTACCTTTAGCACCCTTCAAAATGGATTTGTTTGTAATTATCTCTAAGTATAAGAAACCATATATAAGATGACCTAATTTTATAAGTCTAAGGATTAGTTACGTTATATAGACACATGAGAGTATTTCCATGAAAGTTGAGTGAAATACTAAATGGAACTCTCATAACAGGTCATGTACAGTAAACTTGTTACCAGAACAAGCACCCATATGTTATCTGAGTATCCCTATACTTCAACTTATTAGATCAGTTGCATGCATCATATGCACAAAGGCTTAATGCCAATCTTTGTGTATTGTCAATGGCTCTATCTTAACAATATGATGATCAAGAACTATTTTAGAAACATGATTTTGATCCATAAGGATCTCATAATTGTAAAGAGTTATAATTCCTTTACAAGGCCAATGTGTTTCCTAAGCTTTATCTTCATAAGTTGTTAATAACAATTATAATGAAACTTATATATAGAAAAATACCTCATTCACGTTGAACGATTGAATAATGTATATTACATAAAATGACTAAAAGCTAGTGTGTTACAAGCAAATCTAATTTGCTTGCATGCTTACACTGACAATAACTTGGTTAAAACCTTTTTTTTGTTTAAAATGATCGTTAAAAATATAAATAAAAAAGAATTAAAATGTTATTCTACTCTTGAGTATAAAATTCAAGATTTTACTTATCAGTCTTTTTAAAAAAAATAATATTTGCTAATGTGTTTTACATACTTTAATATGGTAGTCGTAAACTCAAGAGCTTTGATTTTTTTTTTTATAACTTACTTGATACTTTTTTTATAAAAGAATAACATAGTTTAAGGATGGAGTAAAAGATTATAGATGCTAAGACTAAATGGTCAAAAAAATATGTAAAAAGAAATTTAGATGCTGAACTTTTCTATATAAATGCAGTGCTTTCACCAACTTAAATTAACAAATAAGGAAAAGACCTCCAACATTCATTAATTTAGGGTTAGTTTGGATAACTGGTGAAATTTGCTCCAATGAGATTGGAAATAATAGCGGTGAATAGAGTAGTTATTATAGTCATGAGGTCGAGAACTATAGCATTGAGATTAAAATCAGTGGTGAGATATGTGCTTGAAAACAAAAAAGCAATTACTATAAAGTGAAATATAGTAAAAAGAGAAAATAAATATTAAAGAATTAGATAAAAATATGTATAAATTATTAAAATTATATTTATGTTAATGACAAATTTTGTATTAATATTTATGTTAAACAATAATTAACCATGATTTATGTAACAAAATTAATAAAATAAAAATAAAAGAATTAAAAATGAATAATTTAAGCATTTAAAGATGGAATAAAATTAAAAAATATGTTGAAAAAATTATTAGATGTAAAAAAGATTTTATCCAATCCAGTCAATACCCTATCAATATATACTAGTTTTAAGATAAAACAACACAATATCATTATCATATCATTTTGATTTTGTAAAGGTCATACCTTTTTTGTTGATATATGCTGGTCAATACCAATCTTTACTAACTAGTGCAATATTCTTTTTTTTTTAAATTCATTTATTTAATTTTTTAAAAATCAATTTCTAATATTTTTTCTTATTTGTTTTTCCTTTTTCATAATAGATGTAAAAATAAAATATGTTCATTAAATTTGACTATTAAACTAGTTAATAATAATTTACTATATTTTATAAATATTTAAAATTTTTATCTATTTGATGTTTGAATATTTTTATGAAATATGTTTATAATTTTTGGATATTAAATAGTTATAATTTTAAAATTTATATTTGCATATAAATATAAATGTATGTAATTGAGATATATTTGTATGCGTAGAAAACAGTGCCCATAATGGGCAAATCATTTTCCTTATAAGCATTTAACTTCCTTAAGATAATTGTCTTACTAGTAGTTTAAAGCTTTTGCTTTTAATAAGACGAAACTTTCCTCGAAGAAGTTAAAAGAATATTAACAGTAAATAAAAGATGGACTAACTAATAAAAGGTGGACTAACTTTCTTTCTCGATAATAACATTTGATTAGTAGAGAGGAAAGGAAAAACTTTATTCAAATGAATGATGTTATCCATTTGGCCGAAAAGAAAAGACGTAGATATGCTTTCTCTAAATTTAAGAAATCAAGACTCAAAATTCTCTAAATCTCAAAAAACCTAGTATTGTGGTAAATATATTATATCTAATTATGTGATCTTGCCTCCGACCAAGAAATCAAAACTAGGTTCATCATCTAACAATCCTGTAGGTTATTTTAATTCCGTATTTGTAAATTGTTTACTTGATAATATTCGTTGGTATAGCATGTAGGCTTTGATTTCTAGTGTGTTTTAGAATATAAACATGCTAAACCGAAGAACTTGTTTTTTTTTTTTTTGTGCAACGCTTAAATCCATTGGAATATGTTTTAATTTCATAGATTAATATGCAAACATGTATAAGATCATGAAACTTGCATAATATAACTAGTTCTGGTTTGTTACATCTTAAGTTTGGCTTTAGAAATTATGAATTCTTGACAAATTCAAGATTAAAAATCGACATTTTTTGAATTTCCAAAAAAATAGGTTCTATTGTCTGTTTTAGGAATTTGAATGCCTTATGATTTTTTAAAATAATTGTAATCTTTTAATTGACATTCAAATCAACAAAATTTCAAACAAATTGTTTTAAATTGCCAAATGATTAAATTTTGCTTTTTTATTTAATTTTAATTTTAATTTTTTATTTAAATCTTAGAAGTTATGATAGCATAAAATTGATTAAAATTTGGTTTTAATCATTATGAATTTTATGTTAAAAATATTATTTATGAAACATTTTTTTTGTATTTTTGTTATGAAAAATAATATCGAGAGTTTTTTGAACTTCTATGGTCATAAGGACCATAGCACAATTTCTAAAAGTTGGTAGTTTGCTAAAAGAACTTAATAACTATCGAATATATCCAGATAATAATTTTATCATTAAACTCATTATTTACGTTAAATAGAAAATCCTAAATTTGATTTGTAGCGTTAGTTGCTACTAAGAAATTATTATAACAAAAGTATGGTGTTACAAAAAATAAACTTCTTACTTTGAGACAAAAAAGATATTCTTAGTGATCTTTGGATGTCTAAGAAGATTTTGACTGCCTCAAAAATTAATGCAACATTAATAAAATTCTCAATTGAGAGTATATAAAGATGGGGTAAAGAAGACTGAAAACTTTTCAATCAATCTTAATCTTCATAATGAAATTTGTGAGGTCAAAGAATATTGAATGACTCACTTAGATTTTAAGATATTGTAGGTTTTTGTCTTCCATCCTAGTAACCAAAAAAGTCCTATAAAATAAATTAGCTATCTTGTAATGGAATATCTAATTAGTATTTTAGAAAAATTTTTGAAAAGACAAATTATGTATGTAAATATAAGTTTTTTATTTTTTGTTGTTTATATGATAAATTTGCGAAATGATGAGCAGTTTTGTATTAAGTAGGTTTTAAGATATTCATTAGCTTATAATAAAAATTTTGCACAATAAAATAAATTAGTGATAATTAAACATTTTGCTATGGAATTTGATTGTGAAACTTAGTGAGCTTTTGTTTAAATACTATATGGATGGTTATCATTAACTTTAGCTCAGATTGTGACAAAAAAAAAGTGTATGCTAGGCATTAATTATGTATGTATATCTTATTATAGTGCATCTTTAAAATGATATTTGCTTCCAAAATCATTATAGTTGTACTTAACCAAATGTGTGAAGCACGAAAACATCTAGAATATAAAAATCCACTATTTCTGGAAAAACCAGCGTTTTTGAATATTTTAAATAACATCCTAAAAAAGCTTGACAATGGGAATTTACCCCAGCAAATAAGGGACAATATAATGCCTTAGAAGATCCACCACTTGCATTTCGTTGCTAGATAGTATGGAAAATGATATCACGTGAAAATTCAAAAAGCATAAGATAGGCGAAAAGATGTGGAGTACCTTAAAAGTAAAGTTTGGTTAAACTTTAGTTACCAAATTAAGGCAACTCATAATCAAGTTTGACACCTATAAATAATGTCATAATCATAATAAGAGGCAAGTATATGTAGTCAAACATGATTAGTTAGCAAAAAAAGGCTAGTCATTTCTCTAATTATTGAACATCAGGTTTAAGCTATCATTTTACCACAATGAAAACATCAAAACTTTTGAGGATGCTTTAATGCAGTGCAGCCTGACGAAGATCAGATCGAGGCATAAATGCTTATTGTCAATGTATATATGGTGGGAACAAGTTTTAAGGAAACTCCATGCTTTAAATGCAAACTATGTGTTGAGTACAAAGTAAAGACACCTAATAAGCTGAAAAGTGTTTTTCAAAATAATAAAAAGGCTCCTATGGTTCTCCAATAGAAGAACAAGTCTAGGTTAAGATGCTTTAACTATGGTAAAAAGGGTTATTTTTCCTCATGAACATACTAAGTCAGAAAAGCTATGGTTCTTTATAACATTTTTGAATCCTATGAATAATTTAAACATTATAACATTTATGTCTAGTATGATTTAATTAGTTAAATCTCATCATTCATGGGCTATAGATTCATAAGCCACAAACCACGTAGCACAAAACAGAATGTATTCATGGATTTTTATTAGATTCCATAAAGGACAAAGTGGATTTATGTGGGAAATAACTCAAGAGTTAAAGTAAACGGAATTGATACACGAAACTTTTGCATACATGGTGGTTGATCCTCTATCCTACACGATGTATTATTTGCTCCAAACATTTAATGGAATTAGTTGTCTATCACATTCCTCTTAACCTATGATTTAATTTGAACTTTAATAGCATTATTGTTAATTTGTTTATGGGAACAAATCATGGTGGTTCTAGATTTTTATTGAATGGTTTTATTGTTTTGGATGTTGACTACACTTCTTGTAGTAATTTTAAATAATGCTAGTTTTCTTTAATTACTTTTTCAAGTAATGTAAAAATTGGTGTGGATATTTGGCATGCTAGACTAGGCCATATATGACTTTAGAAAATATATGACTTTGGTGAAAAATCAAATAAAACATGTCAAGGCATTTATAACTGACTGATGACATGAATATTTATTTAATCAGTTAATACATTAATATGATGAAAAAAGAATAAATAGGCAGTTAACCATTCTAAGAACTCTGTTAGCTATATTAGCTTTGAATTAATCTCAGTTTTGATATAACTAAAACTTAAGCTTAATTAGCTTGTGTTTAAA
>JBBYHO010000006.1:15715067-15744687 GCA_038382025.1 Adansonia gregorii | reverse complement strand
ATTTCATTCACCACCTAAAGGTCTAACAAACTCCATAACTAAATCGTATTGTAGAGAGAGAAAAATAAAACTATTCTAGAAACAGTTAGGTTTATGATTTCTTAAGCAAATTTTGCCTATTTATCTTTTGATATGATACCCTATTAAAAGCTACTTATATATTAAATAGTATTGCACTATCCAAGTTAATCACATTCACCCCTTATGAATCATGGACCAATAGAAAACCCTATCTTAATGTGAAATATTAGTATTGAGCTACCTATTTTCATAAGCCTATTCATCAATGTGGAAAGTTAGTTCTAAGGGACAAAAATAGTATATTTTTAAGGCACTCTTGGCATTCAAAGATATGTGTATTCATTAATGAACGAGCAAGTAGTAGTGCAACTGAATATGAATCCCAGGATGCCATTTTCTAAAAAAATGATTTTCCAAATAAATGAGGAAATTGGTTAAGCCATTTGTAGAAAATGATGCCACTTTCTGGAATTATGATAGAAATGCATTTTTGAGGACTCGATTGGAAAATTCAAGATGTTTAAGGACCAAATTGAGCAAAGGAAATTGGTTAGGAAGCCAAAATAGGTCACTTTCATGCAAAGTATGTGGGTGCATTGATATATAACCTTTATGAATCAATAACTTGGCCTCCAAAATTCAAATTCAAAGGTCAAAGGTTAAGTATCGGTACCTAGCCTTCAGGCATCAATATTGCATGAATTTGTGAAGCTTCCAACTTTTGAGAAATAAATGCATCTATATTTCATGCATAAATATCTATACATTAACATGAAATATTGATACTTCATGCCTCAATATCGATACATCATGGCAAAAATATGTTTCAAAAAGTCAGGCACTTAGTTGATGCTAGTGTTTTGCATTCTTTATCACTCTAAAAGACCTAGGAACACTTTATTACATATAAAAGACATTTTACTAACATTTTTACACCAAAATAATGTAGATTAAGAGCTTGTGAAAATTTCATTTAGCTAAAAACATTAGAGCTGAATTTGGCTTTTTCTAAGTAGAATATATTCTCTAATCATTTTTGGGAGCTGATGGACCTGTAATCTAATTTCTTCCAGCCAAATGAGTCTAGTTTAGTTAAAATATAATAAGTTGCTATGTTTAGTTAAAATATAATAAGTTGCTATTTTAAGTTAGAATTAAGTAATGCATGGGTAAAAAAAATCACCATTTTGAAAGAGTGGTCTTCTCTAGGGCATGCATTGGAGCTTGGTGACTTGAGCAAGCTTATTTTATGCTTCATTTGGAAAGTTCTAGCCCTTTGATCAGAACACCTAGAGGTTTAGAGATTTACTTGTAAGCAAGCTTACAAGAATGTCAAAGAGATGGCATGGATGCATAAGGATGAAAGGTAATCAGTTAAGAAGAGTTTCAAATCCTCATGGACATCCAAAACAAGGAAAAATATGGTTTTCATCTGAGCAACTAGAGAAAAAAATAGAGAAAAAAGAAAGAAAGAAAGAGAAAACCCTTCTAAATTCATTAGAAGGTAGTTTTTCTTTTTCTTTTTATCTTTATTTTCTATATTCTACTCCTTTTCATGTGAGCTTAATGATCCTAAGTGATGGCTTAGGCTATGTCTATGCCTAAGGTGTAATAACCAAGTTTTATGGCCAAATTATGAGCCATGATCCCTAAGTTTTTTTTGTTGTTTCTTGTTAGGTTTTATATTAAAGTTCCATTAAAATTAAACTTTCTATCAAAAAATTTTTATGTATCTTAAAATAAGCTTACTTCATTCTTTCATATGATTTTCTTTCTCCCAACCATTACTAGTTACCCTAGGTTGTTCATTCTTCATGTTAAACATGTTGCATGCATTTCATGTCATCTTTATGTCCCATTTTCATAAGGTTTTTATTCATGTCATTCTTATAAAAATATTATGCTGATAAAATATGTACGTTTGTATACCTAAATAGGTTTAAATTGGAAAAAATGGTTGTTTATGCATAAAGGTAATGTATAATGATTTTTTCAAAGAAAAAAATATTTTGGGCTTTTTTAAGGTTGGTCAACCTTAAAGGTCTTGTTGCAATTTTTCCAAAATGTTTTCACGATATTAAGAGCATTTTTTTAATTTCCAGATATTGTAAGGTCATTTATGTTATTTTCCATAATCTAGAGACCATTTAGCAATTTTTATGCATTTTATGGTCATTTAACTTATTTTTCATAATATAAAGACCATTTGCCAATTTTTAAGCATTTTAGAGCCATTTGGAGTATTTTACATAGTCTAAGGTCATTTTAGAAATTTTCATCATCTTAGGACCATATGGGCAGTTTTACATCAACATATGGTCATTAGGGTTATTTTGATGAGCTCATGAGAAAATCGAATCTTTAGGGTCATGTAGGAACTTTCATATCGATACATATCCATTAAGGTTATTTAAGTTATAGTACCATAAAATCGAGTCTCTATGGTCATGTAAGGGCTTTCATGTTGATAAATGTCATTTAAAATGATTTAGGTCATATAATGAAAAAAAAAAGAGCTTTTTTTAAGAAAAAAACATTTTCTAAACTGCTATGCAATGTTTAGAGTTAAAATAGTTCGCAGATTTCTTTTAGCATATGGGAGGAATTTTATTAATTATTTTAATAACTAGATATTTTTTTCAAAAAAGTGAATAAAATTTTCAAGTTTCCCTAAAAAGATTTCATATTCCTTTAAGTTTTCTAAAGAAGTTTGAAAAATAATTTTATTTTAAAAATTATTTCAAATCTAATTTACTTAGAACTAGAATTATAATATTAATTTCAAATTTAAGATAGGGAATTATAATTAAATATTAAAACATTAAAATCAATTTTAATCGAGATTTAAGATAATAGTAACTATGAGGTTCCAATTTAAAGGTGTTATGGAAAGGACATGTCTCACTCTTTATGTAATTGACTCCAAACCCTTTTCATGTGATCTCTAGTTAACATGTAGACCTCGGGGGTTTGTTTTTAAGGATTTCATAATCCTAAAAAATGAATTCTATTAGGTGCTTGATCTCACCAAGCCAAAAATATATTGGTAGTGACACCAAGTTAATTAGTTGTTTTGTAATAGCCATTTAGGGTTAAATCGAGTGTGTGATTCATTCCAATAGATAAGTCCCGTCCCTATGACATGTTATTTTTTTCGGGCCCTTTTTAAGCAAATCATGCTTAATCGAAGACTTCAAATAAAATGCACTTATCTATCTTCCCCGACCAATTTCTAACATCTTAAAACTTAATTAGAAGGTACTAAAATATAATAATTATAATTAAAAGTAAAAAAAAAAGGTTAACTGCTAGATGCCACGTTACCAAGTACGAGGCGACATGATACGAAGAAAAAAAACGAAAGGTTTAAAATACCTAAGGACCACATCAATCAATTGAAAACCTTTAAAATGTAAAAATTTTCATTTTTATGAAATTTAGGAAGATGTATTAATACCCCTCATTAACGATTTAATACATCACTTCAAGCTAAAGGTAGCAGTTGTATCGATACAGGGCATATTGCATCGATACAATGTGTTTTGTATACATAAATCTTGGAATTTCTAGGTTTTGTAGTTCTGGGAAGCAGTTGTCTTGATACAAACACCAAATGTATCAATACTGCATGGCATTTACACCTAAGTTTTGTTACATTTCACCTTTCTAATGGCCTTAGATTACTTCATAACCATGAAAGAGGTCTTTCAATAATATTTCCACATCAAAACATGAGCATGAAAACCATCCTCATAGCTTAAACCATTAAAGCTTGAATGAGATTAAGATAAGTGAAATGAATGGTTTAAGTTTACTTTGGAACCAAACGACATCTGGTTTAGTCGTTTACTAACTATTTTGAGCTTAGTTTAGCTAAATTTCAACAAAGTGCTATTTTAGGTTAGAGTTAAAAGCTCTTTCTTGCATGAAACCAAGATATAACTATTTCGTGCGAGGGTTTCTTTTTCAAGGCATGTAGCAAAGTTTATCCACGAAAACCATGCCCCATTTAGCTGGATTTTAGCTCTCAATCAGACCACCTAGTAGTGTAGAGGGATTGCTTGCAAGAAAAAGTTTCTTCAAGTTTGATCCAATATGGTTTCTCGACTTGATTTCTACTTTGTTTTTATTCTTTTTTTTCATCTTATGTAAGCTTAAGGATCCTAAGCCATGTTTAGGTGGTAATTTGAGCCAAAAGTGTAAAAATCATGTTTATAGCCAAATTTTGAGCTATGATCTTCAAATGTTTTCTTTTGGTTTTCTTTGTTGATTTTTGTTAAAAAATTTTCTTAAAAATAAAGTTCTTATCAAGAAAAGTTTTTTTTACAAATTTCAAAATAAGTTTACATGATTTGTGGTTGTTTCCATCGTTTTGATTGTCTTGTTCTTGCCCTTGTTAGCTACCCTATGTTAGGTATCTTTCATGTTATTTATGTGCATGCATTTTATGATGTTTTCATATATTATTATCATATTCACATGTCCATGCATTTACCATTAATATTATGGTAACATATCATGTATATTAGTAATTCTAGGTATGTTCATGTCAATATGGTCCTTTGAGAGTAAAAATCATGCATTATACTATGTGTGTATTTTTATTGGTGAAATAAAATGTTTATGGGTTGATTTGTGACGTTAGAAACCTTAAGGGATATTTTGTAATTTTTCACAACATTTTCATGCATATTAAAGATTATTATGTCATTTCATGGATTTAGGTACATTTAAGTCAATTTCTATGATTTAGAAATTGTTATTTCATTTCATGTATTTTAGAGATATTGAAGTTATTTTCCATTATTTAGGAACTTTTATGTCATTTAATGTATTTTAAGGGTTTTTATGTCATTCCATGCATTTTTAGATATTGCTATAAATTTCATGCATCTTAGGCATTATTATGCAATTTCATACATTCTAGCACTATTTTAGTCATTTTACATAACTTAAGGACCTTTATGTCATTTCATGCATTTTAGGGTAATTTTAATAATCTTTCATGTTTTAGGGACTTTATGCAATTTCATGCATTTTTGGACCACTTTAAGACCATTTTAGTCATTTTTTATGTTTTAGGGATTATTATGCAATTTTATACATTTTTAGGTCATTTTAGTTATTTTACATGATTTAGGGATGATTACATAATTTTATACATTTTAGCACCATTCTAACATTTCCATGCTTTTTAGAGTCCTTTAGGCTATTTCATGCATGTTAGATACTATTTAGCAATTTCCTTATATTTTAAGGCAGTATAGATTACTACCAAATCTATGGATCATTTAGTATTTTCCTTGCATTTTAAGAACATTTAGAATAGTTTGCATAGTCTAGGGTCATTTTAGAGATTTCGATCACCTTTCGATCATATGAGGACTTTCATGTCAAAACATGTCCATTAGGGGTATTTAGGTAATAATACCTTAAAATCAAGTCATTAGGATCATGAGAAACTTTTGTGTCGATACATGTCTATTAGGGTTATGTGGGAACCTTCATATCGAAACATGTCTTTTAGGGTCATTTTAATAATAGTACCCTAAAGTCGATTCTAGAATCATGTAGGAACATTCATGTCAATACATGTCCATTAGGGTCATGCAGGAATTTTTTATTTTCTCAAGAAATAACACTTTTGCAATCCTTCAAGTTTTTTGAAAAAGTACAAAAAATATTTTGATTTGCAAATTTAATTAAAACCCTGTTTACTTTTAATTGGAATAATGATAATAATTTCTCATAATATCAAAATATAAGAATTATAATTATATATCAAAAAATTAAAACTAATTTTAATCAAAATTTAGGATAACACGTGATTAATAGGTATCATTTTATAGGCAGCATGGAAATATTGTGTCTCACTTTATGCATAACTGACTCATGAACCCTTTCATACGAATCTCTAGTTAATACATAAACTCTGGAGTTTGTTTATGACGGTTTAGAAACCTCAAAAGATAAACTTTGATAGATGGCTAATCTCACCTTACTAAAAGAGATTGGTGGCGACTCCAATTATTTTGGTCGTTTCATAACAACTATTTAAGGTTAAATCAGATAAGCATTTCGATCTGATAATTAAGTCCTATTCCAACATGAGAAAATAAAAATTAGAAATTCATTAATCTAAGTCTGGCTTGTTAGATTCATGTTCAACACATTATGACAGTCCCAATAGAGAAAAGAAAAAAATTTATCCATTCCACATCTAACAAATCAGATTCGCATTTGGTACATTACGACAAGTATCTCATCCAATTGGAAGCATAACAAAAGATTATGATTCCACAAATATGTTTAATAAGAATCACATGTCAGGCTCAATAATGATGAAAATGTTATTTAATGTTATTTTGACATAAAGGGGAAACATTTATGATTACCCTAAAAGATGAAGAGGAACAAAAAAATGTTTAAGAAGCATTTGCTTCTAATGCAAAAGAAAAATGGATGAAGGCAATGGAAGAAAAAATGGATCAATGAGATCAAACAATATTTGAAAATTGATTAATCTTTCAAAAAGATGCAAAAGTAATTGGGAACAAATGGATTCTTAAGATTAAGCGTAAGTCTGATGAGACTATTAAAGAATACAAGGCACACCTTGTAGCTGAAAGGTGCACTCAACAAGAGGAAATTGATTATGAAAAGAATTTCTTTTTTATTATAAGGTTTAACTCTACACACCTAGTTCTAGCTAGTAGAAAGTTTAGATTTGGAGTTACATCAAATAGATATACCAATTGTCTTTTTAAATAAAGAATTGGAAGAGTAAATCTACATGGAACAACTAGTAGGTTTCATTAACAAAGGTCAAGAACACTTAGTGTGCATGTTACGAAGATCAATTTATGACCATAAATAATCTTCCAATAGTGGTATGTTAGATGTTATCAAGCAATCATTTTTTATTGTTTTATAATGATTGATGAAGACAACTATGTGTATGTTAAAAAAACCTAAGACAAGTTTATGATCTTGTCACTTTATGTGGATAACATACTATTGGTCAGAATGATAAGAAGTATATCACTATGGTGAAAATTTTTAGTCCTCAAAATTTGAGATGAAAGACAAGGTGAATCAGCTAACATTCTTAGAAAGCAAAATACTTAGGATGATTCTAAGAAATTTATTTAATCTTTTAGAAGAGTCATATATTAAGAAAGTTATTGAACAATTCAAAATGCAAAGTTACAAGCCAATTCATACAACCATTGCAAAAGGCGAAGGCTTATGTAAAAGGATATGTCCTTAGACTCTACAAAAAGAATAAATGGCCTTAATTCCTTATTCCAATGTTGTGGAAACCCTTATATATGCTATTATGTGCACAAGGCCAAATATCTATAAGGACTTAGACTCATAAAATGATATCAATTAAATCTAAGTCAACCTCATGAGAAAGCATTTAAAATATATTGATATGTCTAAAAGGCATCATGGATTATTTTTTATTTTATCAAGTGATCTAAATCTAATAAGGTATACAGATGCTTATTAGAGAAGATATTTAAATCCTCTAAATATGTTTTTTATTTAATAATGGAATGATCACCTAGAGTAGTAAGAAACAAGCTTGGATAGCATTTTCTACTAAGGAACTTGAATTTGTAGCATTTCCATTGATGGTGCAAGGTTTTATGCTTAAAAGATTTTTGAATTGTTTAGGATTAATTATGATGCATCAAATTCAGTGTTAGTGACTTGAGATACTCAAGCTTGAATCATATTCACGAGAAATCCCAAATATAATATAAAGGCCAAACACATAGATATCAAGTGTAATTTTGTGACAGACATGGTCGCACATAAGATGATTCCAAAACTATTTACAAAATTGATTTCTAGAGATTTCTATAATGGACATGTTTGATATCCAGGATTACATAAGATTTAATGTACTTGCTAACTTGTTCAAGTTGAACAATTTGTACTTCCCATTTATCTTTATTGTTAGCAATGATTAAGGCATAATAAAGTTTAGTACTTTGTTTCATGAAAGCATACATATGTGTATATATCTTTTAAGTATATATATGAGATCAAATGTATGTCCGGCAAAGGATTCGCCTTCTCACACAAGCAATCATTATGGCATAGTGTCAGGTAGAGATAAGATTAGTTTTAGGCTTTAAAATTAAGAGTTTCATGATAGTTGATGGTTAAAATGGAATTACTTTGATAACATATGAAGATAAGATCATATAAGGATGAAATTATGATAAAAAATGAATGTTCCCATATTCCACTTTATCTATTTATATATGCCAAATGGATGCCCCGTTATTGAATTTATTGAAAAAGGGTAGAGTTATGGACTTAAGTTAGATACTAGGTGTTTATAAACTATCATCTATACAGCATTGATATTTTGATAAGACATACGCTCCAAGGGAAAAGAAGAGTACTACTGTAGCTTGTACTTCATACCATACACGCATTGTAAGAGTAATATAGGTAATAAAGGAATTAACCTCTCTTAAGTTATGTCAGATCTAAGAGATAAACAAAAAATCTCTATATTTTTTCATGAAGTTTTAGTTCAATGTTAGTTATCTTAAAATGTTGGCAATGGTGATGTATATTAAATTTAATCTTCTAGATAGTTATTGAATTGAACTAGAGAGATTCAAGGAAAAAGGAAGATCATACTAATGTCTTATTTTGATTGTATTTATTGGTTGACCAATTGTATTTTATATGCTAAAAACAATTGTAAAAACAAAAGTTTATTATATCATATAAGCAAGATCATAGGAAACTTTCAATGTGACTAAATGAACTAAATGAATCTGCGATACTGCATACTTTACTCAAACATTTAAGTTGCTATATATACCTAACAGTTGTATAGCATCTGACTCTTATGATCATGAAGTATGTTGGTTGCACAACCTATTTTCTTGTATAAATTTTGTAGAGAAAAGAGATATCGGTATCTTGCAATTGGTTATGAGAGTATTATGCCCACTACACGCAAATGGGAAATGTAAGAAATGATGCCCATAATGGGTAAACCATTTCCCATAAAATCACTTCACTTCATTAAAATAACTGCCATATTGGCAGTCTAAAGTTTTTGTTTGAAAATAAAAAAAACTTGCAGAAGTTAAAAGAATGGTTACCAATAAATAGAAAGTAGACTAACCTTATTTCTTGACAATAATATTTGGTTGGTAGACAGAGGAAAGAAAACTTCTCTCCAAACAAATGATGTCATCCATTTAGTCAAGGTTAAAAAGTAAAGACATAAAGATAAGTTTTCTCTAAATTTAAGAAATCAATACTTGAAATTCTCGATACCTTGAAGAACCTAGTATTATGGCAAATAAATAATTTTTGATTAGGTGATCTTATCTTTGACAAGTAAATCAAAACTGGGTTCATCATCGAACAATCTTGCAAGTTATTTTCAATTCCACATTTATGGATTATTTACTTGATAATCTTCTGCGTGTATATATATTATTAGTAAACTTGAAAATAGGCTATCTTTATGAAAAATATTTAAAAATACTAGTAAACCCAAAATAGTATGCTAAAACACATCGATGACGATATTTACCAATACTAAAATAAAAATAATATGTTTACCAATATAATACTGACTATAATACTAACTACTTTAGTTTTACGCCTTCTTTTGAGATCCAATAGTTCAGTGAACCCCTAAAGCTTTGGTCTATGATTGAAACCCTAATCTAGTAAAATTATGTAAGACTTTTACTCGAGGTGCATGCCCAATGTACTTGAATGAAATCAAGGGATTCCCCACAAAAGACTTTAGATCCTACTACAACGGATAGACCCTGACAATGTTTAAGTTAATATTTGCTGGTTCAAATTTGAACATGCTTTGACATGATCCTCTTAAATATTGCATAAAGTAATACTTATGATAATAATCATAATAGTTTATAAAAATTAATATTTATGTAAAATATAAGTTTCAGAATCCTTTCATCACATAAATTGGAAAAAATAATTCAACTGCAATGTTAGTTTGATATAGAATATAGGTAGACATACACAACTTTAATACAGAGTTTGAATATATTAAAAAACATAAATTGTTTTATGTCATTATGTCTACTCAAATATAAACTCAATTCTTGATAAAAAAAATTTTTGATTTATTGGAATCGTTATATGAACTAGGTGCTTCCCGTACGATGTTGCGAGACTATTATTTTTTATGTAATATCAATAAAAATTATAGATTAATTTTTATTCATTATAATATTTTTTTAATTTGCATAAATTTCATTAATTCTGATGATAATAAAAGAATATAGAACACATTGAGAATAGGAAAAATTATATATACATATAAGAATGCATATCCGTAATAAGTTAAAAGAATTGTTGGTTAGGATTATCGGGAAAAAAAGGTTCTAAGATAAAAGAAAAAAAAAAAGCTTAAATGGAATTAGGCATGTCAATTGGGCAAGTCAAGTTGATTTCAGGTCGAGTCATTTTGGGTTAGTAAATTTTTAGGTATTTTCTGGTTCGAGTTATTTTGATTTTGAGTCATTTCAGGTTTAGATCATTTTTAGTTTTGGGTCAATCAGGTTTAACATCGAGTTAATGGGATTCAAGTCATTTTGCGTTTGAGTTGATTGGGTTTTGCACTAAGGCTAATCAAGTTCAGGTCAATCGAGTTTAATACTCAAGTTTATTGGGTTTTGTCATTTTAGATTCGAGTCATTTTGAGTTAATTGCTCAAAGTCATTTGGGTTCAGGTTATTTCATGTTTGAGTCATTTTGGGTTTAAATAATTTAGATTTGGGCCATTCTAAATTCACGTCATTCTAGATTTAGGTCATTTTAGGGTTAAGTTAGTCGACTTGGCATTGTACTGTTCTATTGTTCAAAATTTAAATACCTAAAATGGTTTAGCTCGATTTCACATCTTTTTTATTTTATTTTAAAGAAACCTAAAATAATAAATGTCAAAAAAATGTGACACGTGAATGTCGCCTTCCTCCAATTAATCTAGGTGTTAAACCTGATTGGCTCAAACTCAAAATGATTCGAATTTAAAATTACCTAAATCCCATACCTCAAAATCAAAATAAATCAAAACCAAAATAATTCGAATTCGAAATGTCTCAAAATTAAAATAACCTAAAATTGAAATGACCTGAATATAAAAATGACTTGGCAAATTAAATAGTTGAAATGGTTAGCCCGAATTTTAGCTCAATTGCTTGAACCAAAAATGATATGAAATCGAAGTAACTTGAAACTAAAGTAACTGAAACCCGATAATGACCTAAAAATTAAATACTTACTATGATTCAATCCAAATTTCACCTATTTTTATTTTTTTTCAAGCTAAAAAAAATCTAAAATAGCTCCACATGAGTACTCTCTCTTTTCAAAGATTTGTCCAAAATTTATATTCTGAATTTATTTAAGTATTTTTCATTAGGAATATATTTATTTATGATTAGGAAAAAAAAAATACATTAACGCCGTGGTACACTGAGGAGGAAGTGGCAGATGGTAGGTGGAAGGCGCGACTCTGACCCAAGGAATCAGTATAGTTAAATTTTCAAGTTTAATTAAAAATAATATATTTAGTATAGGTCATGTCATTGTGTCCACTCAGAATAATGTCAACCTTGAACCAAAAACTTTGATTTATTGTGGATGTCAAATACAAAATGTTTTTAAACAACACTGATGTGTTGTGTTCATAATATATACATATTTTTATTTTTTAATATATTTTAAGAATTATTTGTCTACTTATTAATCCATTTATAAAGTATAAACTGTTTGTCAAATGTAACAGTAAATGAAATAAATTCTGATTTACATATGAACTAGTTTTTTCAATCCAAGCAACGAACATGATTTAATTGTATTCATAATTTTTTGTTGTTTCTTTTTTATTAATATTAGTTTTTATATTATATTAAAGAAAAAGATACACATATATATTTTTTTATGTTATATATAATCATGGAATAAAAAATATATTTCAATGCATTCTCTTCTTTCCAAATTCACACAGAATACAACAATAATAATTTTTATATCAAATGCCATAATTAAGTAGAGAATCATCAGAAAATATTCTTTGGTATCTCAAACCTTGTACTACTTGTTTTTGCCTCTCTTTTTCTTTTTAATGTTTCTACCGAACCCATTCTACGTGCCCTCGCATTCCTGTTGTTTTGTAGTTTAAACTTAAATCTCGACATAACTATGACATTACCCAATTTTGAACTGTACACTATCGCTTTATATTGGGTGTACGACTAATGACTAAACTATGAGCTTAGTTTCTTCATTATTTTGGCGTCTCTTCGCACCCACTTTTCATTATCTATCAAATAAAACATTTACTTTGTAAGCTTTGCAGATAAATGGATCTCAATAGTGATGCAATGTCTCAGCAATATCCTACTGTGTTATTGTTAATGGCCACCTTACTGGCTCTTTCAAGCCTAGTAGAGGAGTCCGACAAGGAGACCCTTTATCACCTTATTTGTTCTTGTTCTGTGATGGTTTGTCGGCAATGCTATTTAAGGCACAAAATACTTGAGAGCTACTATGTGTACAAGCAAACAGATCTGGTCCTCAAGTGAATCATCTTTTCTTTGCAAATGACAGCTTATTATTTGCAGGAGCAAATAAAAGTAACGGAGAAAAGTGGAAGACCATGCTAGCGATATATTAATACAGCTCAGGGCAGAAGATAAATTATGAGAAATCCGCTTTCCAAATACCACAGTGAGGTCCAACACTTGTTCGGGACACATGCCGTGGCTAATGCAGAAAAATATTTAGGGCTGCCGACCATGATAGCAAAAGGGAAGAAGGCATTCAAGTAGATCAAAATAGGATGCAAGCAAGAGCAAAAAGCTGGGGCAAGAAATTGCTTTCTCAACGAGGTAAAGAAGTTTTTATTAAAGTTATACTTCAATCCTTGCCAACATATGCAATGAATTGTGTTTTGTTGCCAAATCTCCTTGTGATGAGTTGAGTTATATCATACGACAATATAGGTGGGCAAGCAAACAGGCAAGTAAAGGGATACGTTGATTAAACTGGGAAATGGTGTGCCAGCCAAAATCCATGGGTGATCTTGATTACCGTGACTTACGCAAGTTCAACAAGGCCCTCTTAGCCAAATCAGGATGGCGCCTCATTCACAAAACGGATTACAAGTCACTATTTTCCTAACTGTAATTTCATGGAATCGAAGGTGGGGTCCAAACCATCATTGGTATGGAGAAGCATACGGCAAGCAAAACAAGTTTTATCACAAGTAGGTGGAGGATTGGAGATGGCAAAATCGCAAACATATGGGAAGATAGATGGCTGCCGGTGAATGGTGAATTTAGTGTCAAATCAACTGGCAACATACTTCCAAAGGATTCAAAGGTGGCAACTCTGATTGATGGAGAGAAGATGCAACGGAAGGAGGATTTATAGAAGTGAGTTTCTGCAAGATGAGGCGAATACAATCTGCAATATTCAGCTGTATAGCTCGAACACGCCTGACAAGCTAATTTGGCACCACGCCAAAGATAGGAAGTACACTGTTGGAAGCGGCTATAGGTGTCCCCTCAGCCGACAACTTGGAATTGGCCCTCAAAGGAATCTCTGAAGGATTATATGGGCTGCGAATATTCCCAATAAAATTGAGATGTCTGATTGGCGCATTTCTCATGGAATTCTGCCAACATGCAAAAAGCTAGCCGCAAGAATAGGTGGTGTTGGAGTCCAATGTGTAAGGTGTGGGTTAGAAGAAGAAGACGACGTTCGTGCTCTAAAAAATTGCATACAGCCAAGGCAGTTTCTTGAACAAAGTAGCTTCTCTCCATCATTGGTTAATGAGCCAGTAAGAAGTTGTGCTGAATGGATGAACAAGGCAACAAAAAACCTCAACAGCGAAGAATTTGATGTGTTTCTTCTAACATTGTGGGCCATGTTGAAATCAAGGAATGAGGAATGGAGGAATCAGAAAAAGCTAACAGAATCTGTAATTATGAACACTGTAAAGACTCTTTTGGAAGGGTTCAAAAACAAGAAGGAGCATGCAACAAAGGCATTTACAAGCAGAAATATAATCCTCTGGCGACCTCCAGAAATGCAGTATTTAAAGGTTAACTTTGATGGTGCGTTTGATGGCCAACTCAAGAAAGAAGCAATAGATATAATTATCTGAGACTCTGAAGGGTTCTTGATGGGAGCAGCAGCAATCAAAATACATTCGGTAAATGGACAACGTCTAACTGAAGCAGTGGTAGCAGCAAAGGCTTTGGAGGTAGCGCACCAAATGGGCCACCTAATGATCATCTCAGAAGGAGACGCAGTTCAAGTGGTGCAGCAACTTCAGCGGGAGGAAGATGATTTTTCCATAACAGGACCAATCATCTCAAAAGGACGAACGAGCATGAGGAAGAATTTCCAAGAATGCAAAGTTCAGCATGCTACTGCTAGAAGACAAAGGAACCAAGTTGCTCACCTATCGGCAAAACTTAAGTCCATCCCTACCTAATGATGTATTTTGGATTGATGAGCATCCGGAGGAAATTCATCAGTGTATCATGACAGATGCAATTAATATTTGATTTTTATTCTCAAAAATAATAATAATAATAATTTACCTTGTTAGTACTTAAATACGTGTTCCGATCTAGTGAAGTATGCCTAATTGTTTAATTATTGAGTGAAAAGGTTGTACAAGGTAGTCTGCTTTTGAATATTCAATTATTTAAGTATTGAATAACAAATTTAATGTTAATTAAGAATTTTGAAATTTAATGAATTTATGAAATATAATTTTATTTAATTATAGTCATGAAAACAAGCTATTCATGTAAGCATTCATGCCAGCAAAATTTATATAATCAGCTCATATCTTACATTGTCATATTTTATATATATATATATATAATGTATTTAAGTACTTTTTATTTAGGAATAACTTTAGTTATCATTAAAAAATATATTAACACCTTGGTTAGACCAGTACACTGAAGAGGAAGTGGCAGATGGTAAGCGGAAGACGTAACTCTTGACTCCAGCAATCAGCATATTTAATTTTACAAGTTTAATACAATTTTGCAATTGCAACTTGGACACCAACCAGGTTTCGACGAGAACCACTACTAAAATAATTGAACAAATATGTCCAAAATTTTGAAAAATATTTAAAACAATGACAAATACAAAAACATTGAAATTTAACAAAAAATATCAGAAATGCTAATAGAGGGCATTTTTGAACATCGCCATCAATGTTTTTTTAATTCTACATGCAAAACTAAGAGATTCTCACATATCTCATTTAAGTTTTTATTTTTTTAATATATCCTAAAAGTGATGTGTCATCTGTTAACTTCACTTGCAAAGTGTAAAAGCTCTTTGCCAACAGCGAATTAGATCATTGCTGGCATTAAATGTAAAGGAAAAAAAAAAAGAAAAAGAAAAAAAACCGAAACTTATATCCTGCTCAAATGAACATGGCTGGGAAAATAGCATTTCACTGGTATCAATAATAGTATCAACAGTATGTCCGACCGACTTTATCTAATAACCCAAAATGGCTTTTCCAAGTTAATAGAAAAAAGATTCATTTCGGAATCATATCAGTCAGTCCTATACAGAGCAGGAAAAGAAAAACATAAAGAAAGAAGAGAAAAGTTGGATACCAGTTAATTGATTTTCACCTTCGTTTTCACTTGGGTGAACTCTTCAAGCTTTGTGTAGAGTTTGACGAGCTGGTGGGTGCAGATTTCAGGAGATGTGCAGGGACCACACATGACATAGATGACATTCCCCAACGGCCTGGTGTAGATACCGTCCTCACGGAGCATCTGAACAAGAGAGCTTGCATATAGAGATGCATACCTATAAAATAAAGGATAAGCACCCATTAGATCATTTCCCAAATAAAAACAAGGTAACACTAGAGCTTGGAACTCTGAGGCTTGCCAATCGAACTCAACTAGGCCAGATTGTTCAACAGGAATCGTGCCAGGCTCGGACGTAAATTTTAGGCTAAGCCTCAAACTTAACCATCAATGTCATAAATTTTCCATGAACTAGGCCGCAAGGCTTAGCACACCACTCAACTATGCCAGAAGGCCCAACCAGAGTCGTACCAGGCTTGGACATAAATTTTAGGCTAAGATTCAAACTCAACCATCAATTGTAATAAATTTTCCAGGATTGTCTACTTCATTTAATAGGAAATAAGTTCTGGACTACAGTTGATCACCAATTGAACATGCCATTTGCGTCTTGTACTGCTATTCATAGCATACAAAGCAGAGTAGTGTCACATATGCGTGACAGGTCAAGCTATTGCCTCTCATGGAAACAGTTTTGCATTCAAAACTTGCAGCTTCTGCTTTTTAAAATTTAGAAACATTTGACCAATCGAATTACCAGTCTTAAAGAACTACACGTTAGGAAACAGGATGGTAGTTGCAGACAATTATATGATACAGAAAAAGAAGTTAAAGATAAAAATACCCAGCATCAGACCCATCTGCTTGTAGTTCTAGCGCAAAAAGTGTTCCTAATGCGACCACCCTTGAGACAGAAGGATGTGATGAGATCTGTTGCACAAGTTCTGCATCCCATAACTGCAAGAATTTGAGTAGAAATGAGAAAGCAAATGATTAAAAAACGTGTCTCCATATTTTCACCATGTGCAGTTGGAACAAAATCATTGCTACAAACTTTTTAACTTCTAAGAGCATTTGGGTCTTTCCTTATGCAATTAAATGATTTAGAATCTTCTCACCCTCCCAGCATAGACAGTGAGGGGATATAGTTAAAAGAATAAATAAAAAATAATGCTGTAGGACAGAAGTCTGACATTTGAAATTAGCCAAAGTACTAGGGGAAGAAATCAGAATATTTGACCAAAATTACTTTTGCCCTTATGATAATGGTTGTTAAAAAGGGAAAAAAAGGTGCAACTGACAATCTAAGATGCAATAAATTCGTCAGTTGATTTAGATACAGATATTTATGAATGAGGATTCACTAAAACCAAAATTTCTTTCATGATTTCAGTTTAACTGCATTAATCTGTCCAACATTCGATCTTTCTTGTTCCTTTGGGAAAAAAAGCAAAAAGAAGAAAGATGTCAGTTGAAAAGCCCTAGAAAACCCATTTATTAAAAGATATAAGGAACTGCCAACCATAAGAGCATAGCGTAATGTTCTAGACTGTTAGAAAGTTTCTCACCTCAAGTCTCCGCTTTATGATATATAAAGCTTGTGGAAACTAAACTTGTAAAAGGTGAAAAAGAAAAGGATAAAATTCAACATACCTCCCTAAGGAACATTTTCTGAGATTTTTCAGATGTGATATTTACGTTTGTAGTTGGATCTTTGAACCATTTAATAGATTTAGCAGCTGCTGTGCACCCCATTGCATGTGCAGAATATGAGTGTCCATGCAGAAGAGCCTTAAGCTGAGCTCAACAAAACCACATATATATATATATATATCAGTGATTTATCTATGCTAACAGCATAATGCAAATAAATAGATGGATATAATTGCAGATGCCTTGCAATACGACTATTGTTTCTCCCACCAGAAACAATCCGAATCCACGGTGAATAAAATTTCCAAATAATTTTGACAAGGATCACATTCAAATCAGCTACCTAGTTGGCTTTCAATCCACAATCTCACAGTAGAACTATCAGACCAATGCTAAACCAGGAAATACAATTGAAAAGGATAAGCTCTTGCCAAATGTAATACTGTTGCACTTTTATTATTCCAAACATAATGCACCTTCCCTTAAATATTGAAGATTTTTTAAATGCTACCTCAGCCACACTCCAAATACTGTAATTAGTTTTAACCAACAGATCGCCACTGGGTTCACTTCCATGGGAGATTGGAACCATAAAATAAACAAAGCAAGTTTTTATTATTCAACTTTCACACCCGGCTCTTCATGTAACATTTTAAAAAAAAAAAATTGAAATCATTAAGGCATTAATGCATGCTATGGGCTATCCCTTCAAGCATTCATTGACATGCTATAAATTCTCCCCTGAAATGCAATCTTTATTGATGCCACTTCATACTTTCAGCTCCTTGTGAAATGCAAAAATTAACATTATTTACAAAGCGTGTAATTACTCAGTTCATAAGTTGAAACCTTTAGCAAAATTTTTTCCGAATACAATGAATAACAATATGATACCTTTGAGTCTCCAATAAAAGAATCAAAAACAGCGTCAGTCGCCAGTGTGGCAGCTAATGGGATGATCCCCCCTGTCATAAGCTTAGCAAAGCAGGCTATATCTGGTACACAACCAAGCAGTTCTGCAGCAGCCTGCAAGGAAATAAAGCGTAATCAATAAACTTCCAATAAAGCTCAACAACATTATTTTCCAATAAAAAAGAAATAACAAAACCTATTAAAGGCATCAAACCTCTACTCCCAAACGCCAGAAACCCGTAAAAACCTCATCAAAGATTACTGGAATTCTACAGTGTCGACACTCGTTGATAAGCATCCGCTGGAAAAGTGGATCAACCATGACCATTCCTCCAGCACCTTGGATAACTACAGAATATATCCAACCACTAAGCGAGGTAAACATCATATACAGAGGAAATTATAGTTAAGGTAAGACAAGAACACTGAGCATCCCTCAGCTGATAAGAACCTATGCTATACCTCATAATGACACACAATCCAGGCAGCAAACAACTATTACAGCGTAAATTATATGCAATTTAACAACAGAGTTGGAAACAATTCAGAAGTTCATAGCAAATGGAAGAGTGGAAAAGATGCTTTTATAGGGAGGAAAAAAAGTAGGAGGAACTGCAAAATGAGCTTAACCTATGTCATCTCTCAGAAACATCAAGCCAGTCAAAAACATCTCTGATCTGGACCGCTTCTTACAATCCGCAAAATTATTTGGGAGACTACATGACAGTATACAGACCAGATAGTTTTACTTTTTTGCAATGAGAAAAGTTAAGAGGCCAAAAAAGCTTTTCTAATCTCAGATCAAAGTCTCTCAAATTTGAGTGCCCAACAAAATGCTGCCCTAAAAATCGACATAAACACCCTACAACAACAGGGGAAACTTGCCAAAAAAAAGGCAAACAGTAAAACCAAAAGCAAACAAAATGCTTTTAATATGTGCTCTCAAAGTATGAGGACGCCAAACAACTACCTTCATCATACTATAGTTCATAACAGAAGTTGTGAAGATAAAAATGGAACCGTAATTCCGAACTCATCAGAAAATAAAACTTTGGTCATGTAACAAAAGACAACGTAAAATAGTAAAAGTTAAGAAATATATTTTCTTACCTGGTTCGATAATTAAGGCTCCTATCTGCTTAATCCCAGATAATACTGAATACTGTGATAATTGTTGAGACACATAAGATGAATACAGGCCAGCAAGCTCTGAGTTATCCCTGCTCTTAAGAAAAATTTCATCACGAGACCTTAAGGCTGCACAACCACGATATATCTTAGAAAATAAGACCTTAATAATGGTGCTGAAAACTGAACACCCCCCCACCTTTTTTATAAGAGAGGGGGAAAGGGGTGTGCGAGATCAAGTTCACTTACTAATATCTTCCAGGTTCAAAGTTTCAGAATGAAAGACTTCAGGAAGTGAAAGAGTCCATTTGCCATTGCGCATAAATACAGTTGGAGGGTCAAGAAAAAGCCCTCTTCCTTTATACCTGTTGAATTTATAATATTATTTCTTAAACGCTGGCCATAATTCTATTACATATGATATATATATATATATAAAATATTTTCTATAGACTTCCAAATTCTTTCCTGTAGACCAATGCTTTTGGAGCATGAAAAGAGCCGCATAAAAAATCATACCAGAAAGGCAATTGATGTCTAATCAATAAAAATAAAACATTACTTCTTTAGCTGCATTATTTCATGAGTGTTAAATTGATTTAATTCCATGCTTATGTCTTCGTATTAATCTTAAAAACTATCTCTGGTGTCAAAGTTTAATGGATTTGATGCTGACTTTTTATAGAAATTGTTAAAAACATAGAACCAATTTTTGGGACATGCATGAAGGAATGTTTGCAAATATGCAATATTTGCCTTCGTAAATGCGACTATCTCTAATCCATTCCTTCAAGGTTCGATGCATTTTTACAAAGTTTGCAAATATGCAATATTGGCCTTCTGAATGCATTGTCTCAAAAACTAAACTTACCACATAGGTTCGAATAGAAACATGCTCCAAGCATGAACAGGAGCTGGAGCTTCAGTTTGAGTTTAAGAAGTCAGACACGCATTCATACACAGACAAGAAGTGGACTTTTTCCGCCCACTCTTTGTCTGCAAACTGAGAAGATTAAAATAGATAATGCATCCAACCTTTAAGCATATTATTAATAACTAACACTCTGTCTGTGAGTGTAAGGGAGTGGGAAAGGTAGCATTATAACTTGGCAGAGACAGTGCAACTCTATATCACCATATTCCTACCTACAGTAATAAGATGTAATTCCAAAAAACTTATTTTAATCCACATGTCATAGGAAACAAGGAATATCCTAAATCTGACTTTGCAGTCAAGTCACGCTATAATAAGACAAATTCCCCTGCATCAGGTTCAAATTACAATACTTCAAGCCTGCACAATGTAGGGAAAAATTAAAGATTCAGGCCATGGAAGCATTTATATGAATAATGAATCCATGACTGAAAACCCATGACATAAATAAATAGTGAAAATTATGTCAAACATGCTTTTATGACAGAACATCCATACCACGGCTGCTGCAGGAATCCAGTATAAGACGATGGTGCCTGTGCTTCCATTGCACCTAAAGTATCACCATGATAAGATCCCCTAAGAGCTAGGACCTGAAACAAAAGATGCCATTTTCAGTTACTATCTCTGCAACAAGAAAAAAAATGTAAATTCTTATAGATTTATACGTAAGAAGATGCAATTTCATGGAAAATACCCATGTCAAAAGGAGGAAAAACTAAAGAACATATGGCAGAAACCATAAAAAAATTTAAAAAAAAAAAGCCTTGATTTTACTGATCTTACTCAGGATACAGTCATAAATAGAGCAAAACAATGTAAAGTGATCCATATACTGCATGTAGCGGGAAAAGCTTTATTTTACACATATGCACAGAAAGTGGGTAATGCCAAAAGAATGCCCACCAAGCTACATGAAGCACTCAGTAAAAATTAAGAGCGGCTCCTAAACTTTTTCTAAGCTCCTGTTAGCAAAAGTTTCAATATTGCATGCAAGATTGTATTGAAGATACAACAGCAAATAAAAAAATATAGCCACCATTTTTGCCAAAGGATTACCAAACACAGACCAGCCCTTATAACAAAACACCAGAGTCCAATTGTTGATCAGATGCTTCAGCCACTGAGAGTTTATTAATTGATAATACATGCATGAATGCATGGATAACCACACATGAATAACAGTGCAGCATGTATATGACACATGCATGTGCAGACAGATGTATACAACAAAAACATAAATCACAGATCCAGATGCATAAAACTCATATCTGGTCACACAAATCCCCTGCACATTCATGCAAAAAGATATCGAGTACTTTGAGTTTGAAAAATAAAATGGGAAAATGACTCATTGCATACTCCCTTTTATAACAAACAAATTCATCTCCCTTTGAGCTCAGAATTAGCCAAATAACACCTTTCAACTAGAGCTTTTCCAATGCTTATATTAGCATTTTCTTTATTTAGTCAGGGAGATTTTACATTGTCTATCATGCAGCTCAAAAATTTTTTTAAAAATATATAAGCATTAATAAGAGAATCTGTCACCAGCAAATCAAAAAGCACCAAAAGATATGGAGTTTAGGTTAGGGAAGAGAAGGAAGACATTCAGGAAATGCAACTATTATATTTAGCAGGACAAAAATATTTATTTCACTCTCCATCTTACAAGCTATTCTAACATTAGCTATTGGAAAAACGCAAGAAATACATAGTCAATGACACCAAAAGATAGAAAAGACCCACCATTAGCTCAATGCATCTTTCGGCGGAGTTATTCTTCAATGACTCTAGAAAAATTCCATGATCAGAAGAAAATTTTCGAAATGCCATCTTCAGAGCAATTTCAATTGCGGTAGAACCATTATCTGAAAAGTACACCCGAGAGGCCCAACCTAGACAAAAGAATCCTAACTCCTAAATATTTATAGCAATTAAATAAAACTAATATTTAAACATGATTAAAGAGGTGTAAATCATCCATGGACCAAATTACTACCTTTACCAAACCAAAGAAAAGGAATTAACAAAAATGAGCTCTTTACAGGAGGATCAAATATCGACAGCCATCATCAGCTTTTTCCTTTATAGTTCTCATTTTTCAAAAAAATGTTGAAAATGGTAGGCAACGTTCTCAGATGAACCAAGAATTAATAAGAAGAGAGAATCAAAGCAAAGATATCTAAAGATAAACTGAGTATATACCTTTCCCCACACCATCAAGCAAAAGCTCTGCACATTCTAAAGCTGGCTCATAGACATTCTCAGGAAACATTACATGCCCAAATCTTGCAGCAGCATAACCCATATCTCTTGCAAGTTCAGTCTGAAACCACCTAAACAAATAACCGCATTAAAGAAAATCTTCAGAAAACTGATAGCTGCAAAGTAGGCGAAGTAAATTACACCTCATACCAATGTGAAAGATTCAAGGGTAGAAAGGAAAAAATATGATGATAAGGAACTTTAAGTATTGAATATGGACATTGATCAATATGAGCTTTTCAATTTACTTTGAGGGTCAGATCTTCATACATAATGCCTACTTTTGAGCATTCTATGTATTTTTGAGATGGATATGCAAAATGAAAAAAATCAAGAGTTAGGAGTAACATAGATTAAGCTTATCCTACGTGATAGGAGAATTATTAAACCATTTAAGGAAAATTGAAGATACAAATAGTGCATAGACCATATGCGATAAAAAATCCACCTATCTCCGCATGTTGTTTGTTTAACCATTCAACTAATACAGGTGAACTGATAGCAGGAGCAAACTAATATTATATCTCATAACACCCCACCCCTCTTTCGCTTGCAAGCTGAGGGAGCTCTACAAGCAGTCCAAACATAAACCCACCTCTATGATGTGCTTAAATTAATATTTAACACAACAGTGGTATTAAGATTTGAACTATGGACAGCAAGGTTATGTGGCTCTAATATCATGACAAGCCAATCTTTTGACCTAAAAGTTTCCATTGATAGGCTGGATCAAAACTAATATTGCATTTGCAAAGAGCTGTTAATAGCAATGTAGATATAGAAATGGGAAAACATTATTATGGCACTGCACTCAACAACTGTGAATTGTAAATTGAAATACTTCTTATTTCTTACTAATCAAACAAAACAGCCAAATACTAAGCTACAATTCAAGTAATCATAACAGCTGTACCTAGAACTTCTCATATATAGCTTTCAAGAAGTAAATTTGACATTCTTTGTCTCTCCCATCCAATCCATAGCAATTAGCAACAGTTCCACAAACCTATATAAGGTTGCCTCTGGAAGTCACAATGCCAATACCAAATTGCAACTAAACTACATTGCAGAATAAGCCTCCAGTAAGTGAGAGTAAGAAGACTCTGTTCCCAAGTCTAAACTTAAGCTCTGCATTTTTTTTTTTTTCAAAGTTTAAACATTCTTAACAGTCTTTGCTAAGGAAAAAAAGAAAAAAAGAAAAAGAACTGCTTAATAGATGCCTCAATATTAGGCCAAATGACAGCTACTATAGTTTTAAAAAAATATTTCACAATCTTAAAAAGAAAACCAGAACTTAATTGGGTGACTGTATAAAACCATTATAGCTAAGAAATCCTAGAATGACAAAGTTGCTAATTCCAGAAAGAAATTCAAGCATGACGAATAATTTGCACTGAATTCTTTAAATCAAAATCTTTAAGCACTAGCTCTAGTGCACTACATCCTCTCCAAAAGACAATCCCCCTCAACCTGAAAGAGGGGGGGGGGGGGGGAAGAACAATGAAGACTTCCAAACTCTCTATTTCGAAAACAAAGTATTAGGTCAAGGGTTGATAATATTCTAGGTAGCTAAGAGCCATGTGTTAGGGCCATCTTTTAAGTCTTTTACAATTGACTAAACTAGGGGACAAAAAAAAAAAAAGAATATACCGTCAGTGAAAAAGGGAGAGAGAGGAAGAGAGAATAGAAAACATAAAGATGACCTGTAATGTGGCATCTGGTCCTTGAGTCCACCAACTAGCACATGCATCAAATTGTTGAGTTATGTACTCTTTGTTCTGAGCCTGTAACTTATTTAGAAATAATGCAAAAGATTTAATTTTTACGTCAGAACCTTGCAATTAACACCTAGAAAGAAAGGCACAAAGTACTTGTATGCAAAAACCAAAAAGTAAAGTATAACACAGCAAATAGAAGTGATTCAGGTTATTGCCCATAATATATTATATGAAATGTACAAACCTTATAGACTGAAAAGTTTTCACCATATCGTGAATCAATGACTGTAACAGTACCAGGTGGTACAAGCTTGTGCTGAGTAAATGGCCACCAGAAAACATCTCCAGCTCTTCTCGGCATTTCATTAAGTCTCCATATTCTTTCTGAATAAGCTTCCAGCATTATGTCTTTCAAATAATTAAATACATTGCAAGATTCGTCAAACCATTCCATCAGGTCATTTGATGGATCTTGCGGAATTGGTGGCAGCACAAGTACAGGCACTCTGGAAAGAATTAAAGAATAACAGCCCATTACATAGCAAGCCCAAAGCTGATATTGCCTTAAAATTTTAATACTGCACGGGTGGGCAAAGGAAATGTAAAGGAACAGATTCCAGGTCCCAATGAAGATTAACATAAAATTAATAGGAACTTAACTACCTATTGTGCAAATAGGACATCAATGGTAGTTCATTTACAAGGCCGTGATCTTCAATAACAATAGCAACAACATCATAACCTCGTAGTTTCAAACTATCATAAGCTGAAATAGTCCCAGATATACCACCCAACCGCCCATCTCCAACAAGAACACCAGGAACACGTAAGGGCCTGGTTACACATTTAACAAGAAATGCATAAGGAAAAACCATACATATAAAGTCAACATTTTCAGCCATTAGTTAATGAATATTATCCAAGTTTCCCAACAAAACATCAAAAATTAACTTTTGCAATCAACGTGGATTACAAGTTTCAGCAGATGATTCTTAAGTTCAAAATAAAATATAATCAAATTGACATAACAATTCTAAGTCACGAAATTGGCAAATTCCAATTTACTATGAGCCCCCCAAAAAAATTAGTTACATTACAGATAAATCTAAGGAAAGGATGCAAGCACAAGAGAAGAATAACCCACATACCAAAAAAGATCACACTGAAGACACTCAAATTTAACGGTAGTCATCAATATGGATTACAACTTCCAGAACATAATTCTCAAATTCACCTAGGCTTCATCTTTTTATTATTATTATTATTTTATTTGCATTTTGCTTTCTCAAAGGTTGCTACAAAGGAAAGGGAAAATACAATTTATTAAAATGTGTAAATGACTAAAATCTAAAACCAATTCTAATATACTGCTTCGTACAAAAGTAAATTATGCTTTTTGTTCTACTAAAAAGTTGCATTTTTAACTCTTCAAAAACATTATTTGCTTATCCATCTAAATGCCCTTTTTGCTCTTTAGTTCTAGATGCAAAAAGCAAGTAGAAAAAGTAACAATCAAATTGACCTAAATAATTGTAAAAAGATCATTGAATAAGGAAATTTCCAATCAATTGAGAATCCTCAAAGATATTTTCACCAGAACAGAAGTTAAAAGGCATTGTTGGTTGTTACTTTTATGATTTGTGGAAAAATTATAATAGACTAAAGATGAATAAATAACTAAAAAGTGACATGAATTCTAACATAACTATTCTATTTAAACTAGATTTTGGCATATTTACTATTAATAAAGTGGCTAACTAAATTTGGTGTCACTGAGTCAAGTGACGCCAATTCAATTGGTGAAATAACATAAAAATTGAATTAATTTACAGTAAATTTATAAAATAAATGATAAAAACGCCATTTAGTATGAAATTTAAATATTTTTAATTGATTCTATTTTTAAAATATTCCCATAAGAAAAAATTACTCGGTAAGCAACTTTTTTTTTCCCCTTCACCTATGGGTGAGCCAAAATCTACTACCTATTACATGGGTGAAAAAAATTACTTATAGTAATGGATAGCTCTTTTATTATGAGTGAACATTTTAAAAAATAAAATATTTAAAAATACTTAAATTTATACTAAAATGATTTTTTTATGTTTTATTTTATAAGTTTATTATAATCTAATTCGGATTTAGATGTAGAATCATGCATTTTGTTTCTATTTTTGCAAAAAGCAAGTGGCAAAAGCTACAAGCAAACAGGATCGGAGGAAGTGAACAAGAAACATTAGAGAAGAATAACCAGATACCGATAAAGATCGCATTGAAGAGTCCCTGAAGGTCCAGGGCTGGCAACCCCACCGGCAGTCTCCACTACACAAAAACCATCTAATCTCCCCCTCTGAACACCATCTTCCAACAATCCTTCGCTCAAACGTCTCACCACTTTCTTAACCACCTCAGAATCCCCCACAGCTCCGCCCTCCCTTTCCGCGGCCAAATGCGGGGACAGCGCACCCTCCCAAGCGTACAGGGTCTCCGAAACAAGCTCTGGAGCAACCCCTCCCTCCTCCAAAACCTTCCTCTCCTCATAAAACCCCAGTTCACACATCTCCCGTGACTCATGAAAAGAGAATTTGTTTGGTTTAAATGATTTGGCAGCGGGAAGGGAAGAGAGGAGTATGGAATGGGAGGAAAAGAGGGGAAGATTACGGCGAAGAGAAAGAGAAGAGAGTTTTTGGAAGAGAAAGCGGGAGTCGGAATCGGAGGGAAAGCCTGTTTGGAGAGGTTTGAGGTAGAGGAATTTTTTGTTGTTGGAAGAGGAAGCGGAGAGGAGGAAGGAGGAGGAAAGGCCGGTGGAAACTAGGGTTTTGCCAAGGGAGGTGTTGGAGGACCAGATGACATAGGTTGGGTGGGAGAGTGGGACGGTGAGAGTGGAAAAGGGTTCGGAATGGTGGTGTTGGTGGAGGAGCAGGAGACGGAGACGGAGGTGGAGAAGATGGCGGTGGTGAGGACGTCGGAGGAGGGAGAGGAGCATGGTGGAAAGAGTGAGAGGTAGGTGGAACAGCAAGTGCAGTAAGGTTTGAAAGGGAGAGCTTTGAAAATTGGAGGGGGAAAGGAAAGTGAGTTACTATTCCAAGCTGCGTAGGGATAAAGTTGAGTCGAAACGTAGCCATCGGCCATAAAGCCCACAACCAACAACAATAAATGCCCAAGCTTTACTGGAGCGATTGCAAATGCGAGTCTAACCAAGTAGATCTGATCCTGAATTAGATCCAAAGCCCATGTAAATCTCATCGCACCACCAACAGCCTTGCAAACTGCATTTGGATTACACTCCGCAGTCCGTTTAGTTTTCTTTGTTTCTACGGTTTTACTTTTCACCAAAGGTATGCAGTTGAAATAAGCGGACTGTGAGGCGGGAATTAGTTCTCCCACTTTATTCCTCACCTTTTTTTTATTTAATGATTTTTATGTTATTAGTTTTTTATGTGAAAATTTATAAATTATTTATTTTTGTGATTTTATGTTTCTATCGGTTTATTTTTGTTTTTATTTGAAGGTTCTAAATTGGTTATTTATTTAATATAATTAAATAAATTTTATACTTATATTAATTAATTAAAATATTTAAATAAATATATAAAGTAATATTTATTAAAATTTTAAATATAAATATTATTGACATATAAATAAAATTAATTTATTAATATATTCTTACATTAAAAAGTGATAAAATATTATAAGCATAGTCGTCTATGTATATGATAAAAGATCAACTTAGTCTTGCGCCTGTTTTTCTTTCAATTTATTTGTTTTTTTCTTAATTGAAAAATGAATTTCCTTTCTAACAAAATAATTTGGTATATTATTTTTTTCTTACATTAAAATATATGTTTCGTATTCACACTCAATTATATTATATATTCGTCGCAAATAAATATATGTCATTTTATAAATTACTTGCCAATTTAATTCTATTCATGAAAGGAAATTAATACATCACTTAGAAATTTCACCATTAACTAGGAATTTTGTTGTAGTATTGCCTTTTTGTCAAAGAGCAACTTGTTAAGAGATTGGACACCAACCAGTTCTGATTTTCTTCTTCCTTCTCTCATTGTTTTGTAACTTCCGCGCCTTTCTACACTTTCTCTTTTTCAGTTACCTATCATGAAATTTCACCACATATCCTGTCATTTCACACAAAACTATAACGAACCCGCACTACTAACCATGTCCCGAAGATATATCAAAGAAGGATTTTGGGGCACAAAACCTGTATCAAAACAAGACTAAGAAACTACTCCAACAGCAATCTAGGCGTGAGGAGGCTTACCTTACCTTTTACATCATAGATTAATTAGTATCTTTAAATTTCAATTCTACGAGGAGCTTAGCCCTCATCCCGACAACCCACCCTCTTAAGCACATATTTGTTACTCTTCTTAATCTCTTTAGTTTTAAGTTAAAAAAAAAATAAAAAATAAAAACCTCATGTTCTTTCGACTTAAATGTCGCCATGAGCACCTCAAACTCTCTAAACCTTTTTACCATAGCCATTTCTAATGCCCCAGTTCCCGAACCAACCAATTATATATTAACGAATGCAAATTTATATTGTAGATTAGACTTGCTTAAGGATCGGATTATTCGTCTAAACTCAAAGGTCTGCTCAATATTTGAAAATGTTTGAACAAACATATTAGGCCCAAAGAATGAGCTTAGACAAAAAATTAAGGCTGATTAAAAAATGGACTAGACCTTGGATCTAACTTTTAAAGCTCGACCCGCCTCAGCTCATTTTACTATTATATTATGTATATTTATTTTATATTTTATATATTATATAATTTTTATAATATAAATAATACATATATATAATATTATATTGTAAACTTTAAAAACTAAGTTAAATTATTTATATTTATAAACTTATAAAAGAAAAATTTTAAATTAACATTAACTTTTTTAAAAAATATATTGTAAAAAAAATCATATTGACAAGTCTAAATGAGCTTGGATTATCTATCTACAAATATAAGTAGGCATGAATAAAATTCAAAACTCATATTTTATGTCGAACCGAATTTGAATAAAGATATTTAATGTTAATATCATATTTAAACTCTATCTGAATTTGATCTAATCTGATCATGAGCAGATCTATTATGGACTATATATATTTTTTTCTTTCAAATTTAAATACAAAATTAATATCTTACGAAAATATAATAAAAATAATTATTAAAATTTTGTATTTAATTCTTAATTTCCTTATTTATAAATATTTTGATCCTAATTATTGTATTGCTTATATAATTTAATGACTGGATTCTTATTTTTTGTTCTTCCTTTATTCAAGG
>JBBYHO010000006.1:15695386-15714967 GCA_038382025.1 Adansonia gregorii | reverse complement strand
GCAATCAATAAGTAACAAAAAAGAGCAACAACATAGAAGGAACATCTATCAATCGAAATGCAATTATGAAGAATAACAAACGTTTTGGACTACATGATGTATGATGTTTGATATAACCATCATAACAAGCCTTTGAAGGATTTTATTTTTTTGCTGCTTTCACTGATAGATTCCAATACTTTCTGTAATTGTGAAATGCCAGTGCAATGGTGCTGAACTTGTTTTTGCAAACACTGAATTCAAATAGAAGATGTTTCCTTGTGCTCTCTTTAAATTTAGCTCTGAATATTTAACAAAATTTTTAAACGTGTTTGGAATGTCCCATATGAAGCACGGAATTCACACTACTTATAAACTATATATATAGATATATAAATAATGACCTTGGCTTAGGGTGTTGAATAGAACTTATCAAATTAATACTGTTTGATCTTTTGGTTCTCATGTACTGGGATAATTTGCACAGCGCTAGAAGTTAAAGTAAATGCCCCGAAAGAATCAAATGCCTAACAAAAACCATATTATTTGTATTTTGGAAACATATTTTATAGATGATAAGTTTCAAACCCAAATCAGCCACAATGCTGGACAAGGTTTTATTTCATCCTAGTGGCAGCTTTTTGGATCTCACAAACAACTATAACCATGCCAGCCTCGGCTGATAATGGAGCTGCAAATGGAGCCACGGCTGCCGCTATGGCTGCTGCTGCTGGTGCTACAGTTGCTAGAACGGACTCCCAACACTTTTGCTGCCCCTGCAACATTTTCATCATGTATCACTGTTGCCAGTGCTTATTGTGTCAGTTTTGGCACGAAAGAAGCGACTGATTTCGCCTTCTCTACCAATGGATCCCAAAAACCTATGTGACTAACTCTTAAGTCTCCATTAAAAGCTTCGAATCGATGGCACGAATGATAGGAAAGTGTTGTGTCCCATTTATATGCCAAGCGAGCATGAACTGAACTAAGCAACTTCTTATCCATCCGAGCACCTATATGAATAGCTTATATGAATGTGAATTCGGAAAATGTGTAGTTCATGAATCTAGGTATTATGATTTTCTTCATTATCAAAAAATCTATTGTATAATCAGTACAGATTTTAATTCTCTTTGAAAACGGAAACCATGTAATTGAAGAACTTGGTTCTGTTTATCAGTACAGAGAAGATACCAGGTTCCGAGTTTTGATCTTGTTCACACAGAATACAACGAGAATCCAATATTTATCTTTTATCTTGTCGTGAATGATTAGTAAGGCCTTGCCATTGTAACAATCTTCGCCCAATTTTCCTGCTGCTTCAAATAGTGGCCTTGCTACAATTTACTCCAAGTCATCTTTTCTCTTTATGATAATGCACCCTTACAATTTGTTATGCTATATAGACTCTAGCAATAGCTTTCTTTGCCTGCAAATTGACAAAATAGAATTTAAGGTGGAGCTTAAGAGGGAATAATATATATATATATATATATGCAGGATTCAACTGCCTAAACAACTTTACTTGTTGCTCCCATTTGGTACATAGAGTTACTACAGCTAAAGATGATGCCTGCACAAAAAGTGCCACTATAAGTCCTGTCCAGAGTCCCTGTGAAACAGCAACGAAAACCATATCATGCAGAAGTGTACATATCAAAGCAAAGCAAAGCAGCTAAATTGGAAAGCCTTGACAACAAGTAAATTCAGAATATTACCTTCCCTCCAATATGGTAGACAAAAGCTAGTATAATTGAAGAGGGAATACCCATAAGATAATATGCTCCGAGATTAATCAAGGCCCCCATCCTCTGCCAACCAAATCCCCTAGCAGCTCCTGCAATTTTTTTTGGGGGGGGGGGGGGAAGAGTATGGCACATTACAAATTAATTAATAAAGAACATATATCAAAAAGGCTGCAAGAAGCCAAAAGCAGAAAAGTATGTAGATAGTACTGACAACACTGGTACAAAGAAAGAAGTGCATATTTCTACTGTAGCAATCATCCGCATTATTTACCCATTCCATTAGAGTAAATCAGTAAAGAAAATAATTAATTGAGAAACAAGTAAAGCTTGAAAGCCAAGTCTGAAGAAAATAGAGCCAGTAAGTTGCCACTAACCTGCAAGCACAGATTGAATACCATCAATAAAATGGGAGGTTGCAATTAGCAGCAACATTTCCCCCACATATTTCACTACTTGGTCGTCTTTGCCGTAGAAAAAGCCCCAAAATTTTCGACCCAAAATCATGAAAGTGCCTGACAGAATTCCTTCAGTTGCCACAATGAACACTGCAACACAGACTGCTAGATAAGCAGCTCGTGGTCGTCCAGCTCCCAGTTCATTGGAAGCTCTTGTGCTGGTTAGCAAAAACTATACCATGAGGATGAAGATAAAATAAGAAGCAAATCATATGAAACTGCAGACATGGTATCCGCCAAATCTACTTGAACTCACCTCACTGCAGCACCAAGCCCAAGAGGTATCATATAAATCGTTGAAGATGTACTGAGGCTGGAGTATCAATCTCAAAATTTGTCAATGATATTAACGACTTTATCATTTGTTATGCATTTATAGATATCCTATTTATCTCCATCAGAATGGGATGGAACATAAACCTGATTGCCAGAACTGATGTTTCAAGCTTTGGATTGGGAAGAAGGCCAGATAACAGAACCATCATCTCAAACGACCAGATTTCCAAGCTGCTCCAAAACATGTAAGCTATAATATACAATATTTTCTTCAATTCAAATCTTAAATCGCTCATTAATTACCAACAAACACTCACATGAAAATGAAGCTAAGTTAAAAAGGGGAAATTAATGTTAATTACCTGAGCATTATAGCTGAAGGAATTGATAGTCTTAAGAACTTGGGAATACCGTTGTAGGCTTCCTTCAAGTACCCTGTCCTAGTCTTGTTACAGGAGGGAGAGATTCTTACATATAGTACTAGAAGTAAAGCATTAATCCAGTAAGATAAGGTGTTTGCCAAAGCAGCGCCTTTATTTCCGAGGCCAGACTTAAACACCAGAATCCAACAAATAAGGATATGAAGTAATGTTGTAAATCCTGAGATAGCCATCATTGGAACTACATTGTTTTGGGTTTGTAAGAATCTGATATGGCATTCCTGGATGGCGAAAGCGAAGATGCCAGGCAGCATGAAACGAGCGTATTGTCCAGCTTCAGCTGATATTTCAGGATCTTGTCCCAAGAACAAAAGAATGTCATCAGCATTGGCCCAGACGAAGGCAAGGGGAATGCTAACCAATAACAGAACAATCAAGGCCCTTTGTAAGTGAATACCAAGCATGTGATACTGTTTTGCTCCATAGGATTGACCACAGAATGTATCTAATGCACTTGCCATTCCCCTCTAACCATCAGACGGAAAAAGAAAATAGAAACAACGGCTTAACACACTATTCTACCAGGGAAAAAAAGGGGGGATTGAGTATTGATATCATAAAATAATTCAAAAAGATTGCTAACAGAAAGAGTCTTATTGCTGAATGCCGATGTAAAATGGCGAAGACCGTATATATAATAGAGATAATGATAAGGATCTTAAGTTACAGAGGGTAAATGCACGAGGGGGGGAGAGTTTTCCACACCAAATATGGCTTTTTTAACCCCCAAAAAAAAAAGTTTCAGAGGGTAAGTGTGCGGAGCATTAATTCAACGGATCGACCTTCCTGTATATGAATCAACATTCTTGGACCGATGAGCCTCGAGGTTCGAAGTAAAGAGACAAATATACAATCTTTGAATAATATATATTTAAAAAGAGAGAGAGCATTATAAAAAAAAAAAATGAGAGGATCAGGTAGATTTCATCTTGTTATCAATTAAAAATAATGTGCTTAGATTAGACCCAATCTTACCAACAAGCTAAAACCAGTTACTGAAGCAAAAGAAGTTGCCATTGAAGCACCAGAAAGTGCAAGGTTCCCAAGATGACCAACAAACATGACTGAGATGACCTGCAAAGCAAATATCAAGAAATTAACTGACACAAGAGGCCCTGCTAACAGCAGTTGCTTCTTGAGTTCAGCAAGGATCTCATCTTTGCCAAATACAGATTCAAATGCATTATCCTTAGAAATCAGAGGGGACTTAAGGCACACCCTTTGTTCTTCAAGGTTCTCCATACTTTTCTCACACTTCTTCCCCAAGAAAGCTCAGCTTTGATTTTATCGAGTTAAGGGAACAAATCAAGTTGCATCACAATATATATATATATATAAAAGCAAGAATTGAAGTCATTAGTTGACAGAAAGTTTTGTCATGATTTAACTTAATATACTTGACTAGTTAGCTACAAGTTGGGCATTTCAAATCTGTCGAATGAATAATAAAAAACAATTGATTTAAAAAAAAAATAAATATCTCAAGTAAATATCTTCCTCTGAACGAAAATGACTAAAATATTATTATTCCGTCAATCCTTTATCCACTACTGTAATTATATATGAAGAGGTAATCTTCTAAATTGTAATGATGACGATATATGGTATTGCTTGGGAGGATAAGCCAAAACGTTCTTGGCAGCATATTAAAAAAATTTATACACGCAACTCGGACATCACATTAAAGGTTATAGGATCTTTTATATATCTTCTATCTCACATGTATTTACGTGAAATTCAAAAATATTAAAAGTTAAATACCTTTAAAATTTTTATAGCTAGCAATCTTATCACTTGCAAATTTTATTTATTTTTTATGTGAAATTCATAATAACATTAATTAATTAGATCGGTTTAAAAATTTTGACAGATTTTAATTTAAATGCGATCAATTGTAATATAAATTAGAATTATTCACTACAAAACTTGAAAAAATTAAGAATGATTAATAATTATTTTCAAAAAATAAAAAATTACCCTTAACAATTATTCTTTAAAATTGTGTTTCTGAAAAGTTTTAAGACGATATTCGTCTTTAATATTTAAATGTAAGATAAAAAAAAGATATTTTGTTTGATTATAGCTCATCTTATCCGTAAAATCTCTCTATTTTTTTAGTGATTATTACCTTTGATAATAACTTTAAAAAAAAAAAATCTGATAATAGATTATTATAATCTTGGACAATAATGTGAAACAATCAAATAATGAAACACAAAAAGAAACATCTTATACTAGCTTTCCAAAATCAAGTTGAGAAAATTAAACCATTTATTATTAAAATAAATAATAATTTTAATATTTATATGTTAAGATAAAAGTCTATTTGATGTTACATGAGTTTGTGAAATAATTTTAATATGTTTCCAAGTGGACTTATAGTTGTTTGGCCGCAACATAGTCAAATGTTTGTGTTGTTCTAACTTTCATTTTATATTTTATATCAATTATATTGTTCCTAATTTATTCATATATGTTAATTAATATTAATATAACATTAACTTCTTTTTCTATAGTTAACTAGATGATACATATATGAAGTAACATAAAATTCAGAGACAAAGGTTATTGGATCCTTAGATCTTTCACTTTGAAATTAATCTTTAAGTAATTAAAAGTTATAAGGATTGAAGCTCGCATTGAAATTCCAAATTCACACATTTTATTATTACGAATTATGTTTAGCTCTCTTAATTTTAAGGATCCTTTCCCAAACCCCAATATTTCATAAACATTTTACATGACAGCTGGCTACAATTTTATTTCTCACAACAGCGAAAACATTAATACTTTGTTCCATATTTTGTATAATTTGCATCTTCAATAATAAAAATTTGGTAGGGATCCATTTTTCTATACTTTTATGTTTTATTTTAATATCCTTCAAGTTTAGCTTAATTTTGATTTTTTTTTATATTTAATCCTTAAAACGTATTAATTAAATTATTTAGTTTTTTTTTTCTTTTGGTTTGAATCTATTGAAAAACAACTAATATATTATGATAGTGTAGATGGTTAATACAGTGGATTATCATTCGTTTAGGAGTGGTCCCTTGGAAAAGTAAATATAATAATGATACTTTCATTCTTTTTTGTTTTTCAATTTTAATTTGGCTATTTTTACGTGTTGATTAATTACAATATAACATTGTTTTTGACATAGATTAGAATTATAACAACATTTTGGTGTTTGTTTGTGGAAATCTCTTATCTCCATTTTGGTAATTCATTTTTCCCTAAAATTTGTTTCAATTAGGTTCCGTAAAAGTTTTAGAAAATATCTAAACAAACTCGGTACATATTAATATAGAGCTACAAATAATAAAATTAACCAACAGAATTTGTTTCAACACAGGTGCTGTAAAAGATTTAGAACATATCTAAACAAATCAATACAAATTGAGATAGACCAACAAAGAAATAAAATTAAACAATAGAAATAAAATATTTGCTATGTGTGTAATAGCACTGGACTTTAATCTAGCAAACTGTGTGGCCATACGCTGGGAAATTGCTTCCTTATATTCCTAAGTCAATTTGAATTGGAGCGTAATGAGCCCTTATGACTTCGAACGAATCACTTGTTTGTCCAATTGATCTTGGATGGCTACCATAAAGTGGAAAATAACTGGGAGTCACCATCCATCATTTTGGGCTGGACATGAATGAACACACATTAAAACAGGTATTTTTGAGTCATAAAGCTTAAAATGCTAATTTTAAGGTCTAAGCATACCAGAGTTCGTTAAAAAAGGGTCTAGGAGTAAGTTACGCATAAGAAAAGATTGGCAGTTCTACGATGCCCTTAATCGGTATCATTTAGCAATAAATTATTTCAATTCTGATTTTCTCTGACTTTTATATAGTCATTATTCGTATGTAATCCTTTTCTTATGATGCAATTTAGCAATATTGAATCTAGGTTTTTATAGTAAAATTATCTCCCTATGCAGCCCAAGAAGGAAAAGAAACATAAAGGTTTTGATAAAACAGTTTCCAAATTAATTTAGAAAAGGATGTTTTGTGTTAAGCACTAGAGGGATACTGACATAGAACATTGCTTCAAATTTTATGAACTTTGATGTTTAAAAACATGGGTGCAAAATTATCATTAAGAAAATAAATGTGTTAGTAAGGCAAAGAAAAAGATAATGAATAACATGTAGAATAAAAACATACAAAGTAAACAGTGGAAGGACAATCAGGATGTATCTCGTAATTGTCCTTGTTTATTGAAAAATAAACAAAATGGTAATTTTGAGACACGTTTGGACCCATGGGTTACAAAAGGCATGAAAACAAAGGTTTTGGTTAAAAATCTAGCTAAGCAGGGAAAGAAAAAAATTGGTTTTCTGTAAGGAAGTTTTGAAAAGCAAGGTTGGAATATTCTCTCAAAAAAGCGGAGTTGGACTATCCCCTCATAAGAGACAAGGTTAAAGTATCCTTGTAAAAAAAGCTTTGATTAATTTTTGAAAATCGAAATGTTTTTGAATTTTTTTGGTGAAAATATAGATTTTAAATTAAAAACTGATTATTTAAATAAGACAAAATTAATTTTGAAAGTGTTTGGGCCTTGATCCAAGCTCAGTGGGACTTGTAGTGTGACACATGACTCTTTACGAAATTAAACGGGCTCGTTCCAAGGCATCCAAATGTTTTAAATAGGCGATTCAAGAAAATTCATTAATTTTGATAAATAGTAAAAGGTTTCTAGCAAAAACAAAGCATTATTGAAAGTTAACTCGATAAGGATTGATATAAAAATATTCAAAAAATTCTATAAAATCGCTTTCTTGGTAGAATTAATTTTTGAAATTAGGTTTAGTTTGGCATTAGTAGCATGTATAGGGGAAAAGGTGTAGTGAACTTTGAAAAATCATCCGATACTCATTCAAAATCATTAAATCACAAACGGTATCCTTTTCTGAAAAAGAAATTTTGTGAAATTTTTAGGAAAAATATTTTAAAAATCCAAAAAAAAATCATCTAAGATGTTGAAATGGCCCAAACAGAATACAAATCGCTGATTCTAAAGGTTCCAAACGATGAAGATTGAAAAAATCATAACTCTCACACCTACGATGATCCGAGGGCAAACTACATATCGTTGGAAAGGTAATTCAATAAACTTTAAGAAAAATACCATAAAATTTTAGAAAACTCATCTAGAGTTTTGAAAACAATTTTTCAAGTTTGGATCACTGTGCCGTCAATACCGAAATATGGGAGTTTTTGGTTTGGGGCTATCTAATCATTTGTAAAGGTTCCAAACATTCTAATGTCTAGAATTTTAGGTTTACGACAGTGGAATATTAGGCCAATCCAAATCTTAAAGAATGGGTCGATAAACCATATGTTATCTATGCCATTGAGTCACAATGCAAGGCGCAGGATAAAACTTTTAATTAAACACTTGAAAACTTTTCTTGGATTTTGTTGGGCTTAAAAACATAATTTATTTTGCCTATTAAGGCCATGAATCCAAACATTTAAGCCTAATTTATCCCCAAGATTAGAGGACCAATTGATGAAAACATTAAGTCAACATAAATCCTCATTTATTGAAGGCAATGTTGGCTTAACTTTGGTCTTTTTTTGGAAAACAAATTTTTGCAAACAATCATAAAGGTATTTCAGCAAACATAAGATAAGTTAAACATAGTAGAGGAATTAAACATGAATGAGTATTTAAAATAACATCATAAATCAATATTTAATCAAACAAGACGTGCCAAAAATGCATCAAAATGCATGATCATACTCAAACCATGCTAGAATGAACATTTAAACATAAATTAAGCATGTAGAGATGAATGGAACATAGCAAAAAATGCATGAACGAAGTCTATTTTAATGTCAAAATGAAATATGGCACTTTTAGTCATCCAAACAACATCACAGCATTAAGAAAATCACCAAAATCCTAAAACTACGACAACCAAGGCTAGAATAATGCACGAGAGTCTTAACAAGGTTATGGTAACATTGATAGCTTACTAAATGATGGAGATAATGAACAATAGAAAATAAAATGGAGATAAGATAGAAGTTATACTAAGAAGCTTTAACTCCTAGCTTTTCCTTGAAATAGTCAAACAAGCAACTTTGAGTTAGCTTTTTTCCTTTTTTTTGCTATGGATTAGCAACAAAGGAATGAAAAAAACGATCTTTTTCATTATGGTATCAATGGAAGGGAGTTTTGAAAGGAAAAATGATGGAAATGAGAGGTTTTTGAAAGGGTAACGAAAGAGTTATAGGAATAGTGTTTTTGCTAAGGGTGGAGTGTGTAGGAGACCAATGTGATAATGCATGAATCCCTTGGGCATTTGAGACTAATTTCAGCCACCAAAATAACCTAACAATATGGGCATTTGAGACATTTGGCTTGTATAACTTGATGGGTCATGGTACTTAAGGCTAAACGTTCAAACTCTTATTAGGTGTTGTATTATTCTTGTAGCCAAAAAATGTCATGCATAGGCTGACCCAATGAAAAATGTCTAGCTTATCCTTAAATAAATCAAATTATAGCATAAAATGCTCTTATGTCAAGCTTAATGAACCCTTTGAAAATGTTATAATCCAATGCTTAAGGCCTAAAATGAATCCACATGATATGGATAAGGCTGCTGATAACTTTATAAAATAGCGTTATTCAATCTTATTATGTGCATTAAATTAGATAAGTTTTAGAGATCTTTATTTATAATTTATTTATTTTTAGTAGTTTTTAATTTAGTTTTATTTACTTTCCTTATATTTTAATTACTTAGTTATCTAAATGTGTTTTATATTTTTGTAGGACAAAATCTAAAGGAGTTTCCAAAAGTGCAACAACTTAGTCAAGAAGTAAAGTGGACTTAATCAACCAAGGTGGTTCCAATTTGGTAGTTTCTAAAAATAATTTGTTCAAGCTACTTGGAGACCAAGTTTCTCCCTTTTAAGTTTTGCCTATGCATAGGACTATTAGAATTAAAATTAAAAATCATCTCAGAGACCTTATAGCTTTTATTTTTCTCTAGTTTTCTAAAGAGGAAAACAACCATTATGATTTTGCAATTAAAGAAGGATTGAAAAAAATTAAAGACTGAACTTGACAACTCTTAGTTTTCTCTTTTCCCTAATCTTTTTATCTTTATTTTGATTTTTATAATGGTGAAACTCCAGTGTTTTATATTTTATTTAATCAATATGAATTAAATTTATTTTTTAGGGTTATAATGGAACTTAACATGTAGTTTGAATTATTTTATTATCTTTTCTTGATTTATTAGTTGTTTATTCAATCTTGTTCATAATATTTCTAGTCAATTGGCTACCAATTAGATTGATTTGGTAATCTTAATTAACTTAGAAAAGGAAAATTTTGTGTTTATACTTGGATTGAATGATATATTTCGTATTCATTTATTAGGATTAATTGATCTGCATGTTAGATAGGAACATATGAGTATGCCATATGTAACCAAATTAGAGTTTAAGCTTAATAAGTTTCTTTTAATGCATTTTACATAGGAATATACTAAATTGGTTAGGATAAATATTTTTATAAGATCATCGAAAGATACTTATAAATAAATTAGAACTATAGGTTAACAAGTCATTATTATTAGTTAAGTTAAGAGGGTAAAACAGGTTCAAATGAAGTGTCGAGAGAAATTGTAATCCTAGGCTTTTATTAGTGATTTAAAAAACCTTTTTTGTTATTTAGTTAATTTTAGTTTAATTTTAATTTTATTTTATAATCTTTTAATTAGTTATTTGGATAAGATTAAATTATTTTAATTTTAATACTTGGTAAATTTTAGTGTAATTCCTCGTAGGAACGATACTTTATTTTAATTTTAATTTTATTTTATAACTCTAATGAATTTTAGTGCTTTTTTCAGTCAATCTCCATATTGCATAACTTGCCAAAGAGATGTTGTGCTAAGAATAGTGCTAGAACATGATAAGCATAAAAAAGGATGAAATTTTTAGTTTATAACATGCATATCCATGGACTTGAAAGACATTTTGGTCAATTGGTGAAGCCTTATTGCTATAATGTGCCATTTTGATCTTTTTTTAGTAACCATGCATGGTAACACATATCAAGCACTTTTTTTTTCATGACATCAAGATTTTTTTAAATTATGCATAAATATTTTGACTTTCCACGCATAAAGAAATTTTTGCATGTTGATTTCACAACTTTTTTGTATAAGATTTTATCTTTTCACCAACAAACTCATATTTGGTAGCTATAAATCAATTTAAACACTATTCATTTTTTTTCACTTTGAGAGATTGATTAATAGAACTTTGTTAAGGCTCACAATCTCTTCCATAGACAAGATATTTGCAATTTAGTCTCAATGTCAAGACCAAAAATCCCATCAGATTTGACATGCTTAGATCTAGGTTTGACATATCTGGAATATTTGAATGTAATCCTCATGTTAAGACCACAAATCCGATCAGGTTCGACACATTATTTTTGAAAAACCTGATGACAGCAAGTATATACAATGATGTTTATGTATCATTATACATTTATGATCAGATCAAGGACATTATTTATATGTTTTGTGAAGTTTGATCCTTAATGATTGATACTTTTCAACTTACCACCAAGGAAGTTTTTATTATAAAACTTACACGAGATAGAAGTCTTGACCACCAAGTTTATGGCGAAGTCATTTGTGCCTTAGAGTTTTAAAAATGATGACAAAGAAAGATTCTTTTCAAGATGTCGATAGATGAAGTATGCAACAAAGTTGACAACAAAAGAAGATTTATGAAGCTATTATAGCTTCAAGATGGCAAAAAATAAAGCATGTACTAAACTTGATGACCAATGAAGATTTATCCACAATGTTAGCATCAAGATGGTGAAAGATATCGAACCTATTGACAAGGAAGAATCATCTAAAATGTTAGCATCAAGATGGTAGAAGATAGAGTATGTATTAAATTGATAGCTAAAGAAGATTCATCCAAGCTATTGCAACACCAAGGTGAAAGATTATCTTCGGAAAGAATCAAGTGCTTAAGCTTTGTCTTAAGACTTAATGTTACTTGAGCATGAGATTACTATAGGTATCAAAGCAGATGACCTATTTGGATATACTTCAAAGTTTAGTTGAACATCACTAATAAAAAGAAGAATAGCTTCAAAAGACATTATTTGGCAATAATCTTTCCAACATAAAGCCAAAGTCTCAACTACCGCAAATTGAGAGAGAAATATGTATAGATTTCTTGGAATATTGTTGATAAGAGTGATCATAAAAAACATTAAAAGCGATTCAAGCTAGAAAAATTCCATGATGACACATCTCTTACCAAAGTGAAGCTTTAGGTTTTAATCCATATGAGTTTGAAAATTTATAGCTAAGATTGAAGATAATGTTTTAAGTGCAATTGTAAAGCGAGTTTGGAATCTTCCAAAGTATTTTTGTATATGGCAATTTAAGCTCATGCGTAGGAATATCATTTTTTTTTAAATAGGCAATTTAAGCTCTTGCTTATGAATAACATAATAGTTTAGCTCTTACTTAGGAGTAACATAATAGTTTAAGCTCTTACTTAGGAGCATCATTTTTTAATTGACAGTTTAAGCTAGTGCTTAAGAGCAATATGGCATTGTAGGCTCTTGCTTAGGAGCAACATAACAGTTTAAGCCATTGCTTGGGAGTATTTTAAGACATGCTTAAAAGCATTAATTTTTTGAGGCATTATAAAACTTTCTAAATTTTGTCATATACATGTGCATATTATTATTACTAGAAAGGCCTCTTATATCTTCAAATATGGAATTTGTCGCTTAAGTGAAAGAATAACTTTTATGGCATAAAAAAGTGCACATAGACTAGCTTGACTTTTTTTTTTCAAATGATAAAAAGGTTTCTTGGGCTTTGTCCCTATGAGATTATTCATTATCCTCTTTTACAGATACATGATTTGAAGTAAAGTGTAGACACTCAATTTTTCTTGGGCTTTCATGCAAGCATTTTGAGGCATTATCAAGGCCAAATTTCCAAGTCGGATCTATTTCCTATCATCTCGAGTTAACATAAGGTCATAAATAATTTTTAAGATCAAGCTCATACGGTCCACATGCTTATTTAATTAATTTATGCCTATTTTATTCAATTATATAAAGCCAATTTTACAAATGTTATTCTAATTCATGCTAAGCCTTATTAAAATTATTTTGATCCATAAGTCCATTTATTTAATTAATTTTAAGCCTATTGGGTTAGGTTAATGTGATTTTTTTAAGGCCTAATTAACTAGATGGTCGAACATTTTTCGACATTTTTCAACAAAATTTGATTAAAGAAAAGCATTTTGGAATTTCTAAGGCTACTTGGTACTTAGGCAAGAGTGCACTAGCCAATTAGAAATCGTAAGCACATTTCCTAATACCATGACTCATCTTATTTTGAGAGGCAAAATACAAAGATAACCTAGATAGGTTTTTTTCTTTCTTATCATGGGTGGAATTATAAAAGTAAAGCAAACTTTGTTTCGTTTTACTTTGCAAAAAATAAGACACAGAATCATCACTCCACTTAACATAAAACATATACATAACCCTACATTCTACCACATTCTTATATCAGCCATAAAAAAAACCCTCTTTCACCACCCACCATACCTCAGCCACTAAAGAAATTCATTCCCACATTCATGTGTCGCATTGCCACCAAGGCTACTATCATCCAACATTCACAACACACCACTTTGCATTCTTAATGACACAAAAAAAAAATAAAAACTTTGTAAGGCTTTGACATGGTAAAGGAAGAAAAAAAAAGAAAACTAAGAAAGATGCTTTAGTTAAGAGCAATGAAAGATGAACAAGCAAGGTCTAACAACTAATTGGTAGATTTTCTTGACCCTTTTCTATCTATTTTTTTCCTTTATACCGCATTTTACATCCATTTTAGTGAGCCACTTATGCAATATTTTAGACTTTGCTTAATTGGATCTTGTGATAGATGATTCATTTGTTTAGTTTTGATGAAAAAAAAAATCATTCTCTTGCTCCTTTAATGTTTCAGATAGGCCATGTTTACTTTGCCTCGGTGTTGGGTTCCATTACTAGAGCTGTTGGAAAAACAAATTAGTTTGTGTAGTAAAATTTTAAAATTTTTTTTATTAAACCTGATCATATTATATCGTATTGTTATATATAATAAAACCACCATAAACAAGTATCTGAGTTGTAGATCTACAAATCCCATCCATGAATTCTTGGATCCATGTGAAAGCTTAAACTAGCTAGCCTTCTCTGCTATTCTCCAATTCCCAGATGGTAGCGTGTAATGGCACTATTTGTTTTGTTCAATTCTAGATTTGTATAGCTTGATTTTTCTTTAAGGCAACCTTTTTGTGCCAACAAGTTAAAAATCACGAGATGTTGTGATTGAAAACCTTAAGAGTGGCGCAAATGGTCTTACCTAAAATAATAGGCACTACTTCTTATTTATATCAGGTAAAAAGGTGGCCTTAATTTTTAATTCTAATTAAAATAATTATTTTACCTACTCCTTAGAAACTTTGTTCTCGCCAACCCTAGTGTAAGAATGGCCTAAAATTTGACCAAGCCCTAATGTAGCTACACATTATTTTAGCCCAATTTTATTTTAAGGAGTTTAGTTTGTTAATCTGAATACTAATTAATTTTGATTAAACCATTAATTTTATTTAGCCCAATAACTTTCCATAACTCCGATTGTAATTAAAATAAAATCATGGCAATTTTATTCAACTAGAATAATTATGCACTAATTATCAAAATAAAATTAACTATAGTAAAATAATTAATTTTAATCATAAATTCAAATTAAATAAATAAAATAATTTTTTCTTAATTTATTTAGAATATTATTCATATTTAATTTATAAACAAATATTTAAACTGGACTTTATATAATTTAAATTAATTATATAAATAATTAATTTCCATATCTATTTAATTTAAATTAATTCTTTTATTTATCAAAAGATAAATATAATTAATTTAAATTACTAAATGTTATCTAAATATTTAATCAAATGAAATATATATTCTAAATAAATAACATAAAAAATTATCTTTTATTTGTTTATCAAAGCAAACGACCATTCCTCTAAAAAAAGTGTAACAATGCATCACTTCACCATATTGAGAATCATCCAACTTTGGGTTTTCTATTCAATAACCATCCGTTAAGGAATTATGTTGAGCTAGTGGAGGGATAATTGGGCATATATACTTAGGCTCCAAAAATCTACATATTAATTATTCTATACCGAATAATTAATCACATTATTATTAATCTCAGAGCTATACCACTAAAAACTTAAGACTACATTCCCAATTATATATCATATAACATAATGTTTATAAATAGACTTTTAGTCCAATGACTTTGTTATATGTGTAATACCCTTATATGATATCCTTGATCAACTTAAGGTTAAGGTCCGTTTTATCTATTTGATCATCTTATATTAAAGTTCCATTATACTCTCTACGTGAAAATGATTATTCACCAGATGTGAACAATATATTATTTCACATACAAATGATTAAGGCCTTGTTCATCTATCCCGTATAATACTTTATGAGAGGATAACTTTTTATCGGAGCTATGATTCCAAGTCTATGACTAAAGCTCTTATCGATATAAGTCATATACTTGATGACCCAGTCTAGTAGCTTACTAGTTCAAGATGTTTAGCCTTTGGGACATCAAAGTATACAAGTTGTAAACATGAAGTCAATTACTTAGGATTAAGGTAATTACACAATGAACATCAAAAGTGAATTAATCCATGTAAACAAACTTATTATTGGATTAATTACACTATGTCTAGTCCAATATATCATCACTTCTAGATAATATATTTATGTCTCTACTTAGGAGTTAGACTGCTCCAAATGGCCAAAACAAGTTATCTCCATAATTGGATTTAGATGACATAATAATCTTAATATGGTTTAATTGCTTACATTAACTCCATAAAATGCAGACTATGAATTTAGACTATTTACTTTAGAAAGTTATCTTCCTGAATGTAGACACCTTATTTAGTCCTGACCAATTTATGGCATCTTGGGACATAATCGAAAGATGATATAATAAAAAAATAAATATAGAGACAACTACCATGTGCCGTGTTGCTAGGCACTCTTAGGGTACACAACACTAGGCAAAAATTTTTTTAGAAGGATTAAAATGTTTATGGGTCATATTAAAGAAAAATGTAAAAGTAAGGCATCAAAAGTCATTATTTGGGGTCTCATCAAAGTCATTCACAGGTCAATTTTCTATTGTTTATGACCAAGAGGAGGTATTCAAAGAGCCTAAGGTATGTGCAAGTCACATTGGTGCATAAGTCTTAATATGAAGCTTTCACGTCACAAAAAATTTAAATTTTCACATGTAGTATCGATACAAAAGGGTTTGATATCAAGACCTATTGAGAGGTATTGATACTCATCATGTTTGCATCGATACAACCTTTGGTACTAGATAAAGTTATGATTTTTGGCCAAATGTATCAGTACACATGTCTGAGTATCGATACAAGTCCACGAAGAATCGATACATGACTCTAAATGTCAAGATTGAAAACTTTTTTGGCTATTGGTATCAAGACATGCTTCATTGTTTTGATACTTTTAAGCAAAATTCACCTTATGTATCAATATACCAAGGCATTTTTGCCTATTTCAAGCATTTTTCAACCATTTCACCATTGATTTAAAATTTAATTCAACCATATTCCTGTCGCAATGTGGCTTGGATACAAATCCTGACCAAGCTCGATTCAAATGGCCTTCGTTTCTATATTTGTTGATACATCATTATTTTGTGTTCTCTTGTTTCTATAGGCTATATTATTATTAACATTTTATTATTTTTGGGGACTGGATGGTTGAGATGAATTGTTCACTCAACTTAATCCTAAATAATCATCACGAAATGATTTCTATTTAGGTTAAGGGAGATTTGTCACCTATCAAAATTTATATTTTGAGGGTTACGAAACCCTAGAATACTAATTTCAAAGACCGCGATCACACCAGAGATCATATAAGAGTGTTCGGGATTCGGTTACAATCACAAGTAAGGATCAACCCTCTTGTGATGCTCGAAAGTCAGTACCTTATTAATTACGTGTTAACTTGAATTTTAATTTTTATTCAGTTTCAACATATGGCATTTAATTATAAATTCTCAAAATAATAAATAATGCAAATTTATTATTTGAGTTAGGAAAATTGAGTTTTTAAAATTTTGAAAAATCAAAATCTCTTATGCATTCAATCGGAGAACCAATGGAACACGAAAGCATTTTATCATTCTCTTTTGTATCCCAACGGAAAACCAGAGGAGCAAAAAAGGTTTTAAAATTAAAAATATCTTTTGCACCCTGATGAAGGGCCAAAGGAATGAGAAAGGTTTCATTATTATTTTTTCAAAATTTATAAAATCTTGATTTCCATTCTGAAATGGATATCTTGATATTAAGAAAATATGTAGAACCTGTCTCATATTTTGAGAGAAATTTTATATATTATTTTAACTTGGAGACATTGCCTTAATTTTTTAAAAATAAAATTTATATTTTATTGAAAATATTTATACAATTTCCTAAAACTTGATAAAAATCTAAAATGAAGAACTTATTCATAATTTGTATCTTTGACATGAAAATATCCTAGTAACATAGAACTTGGTTCTAATGCAAAATTATTAAAATGTCTTTGGCTATACCTTTAACATTAAAGTATCCTGGCAACCTGAAAGGACATGAAAAGGATTATAAAAAGGTGAACTTATCCTAAATGTACATCTTTGGCATAAAAGCATTTCGATGACTACCTATGACTCGACTCAAGAAAAATTATCAAAATACCCCTAAAGTGTACCTTCAACGTGAAAGTATCTTGGCAACCCTAAAGGACTCGAAAATGATCATAGAAAGATGAACCAAACCTAAATGTACATCTTTGCCATAAGAGCATCCCATTGACTACCTAGGACTCAGCTCGAAAGAAATTACCAAAATGCTCTAGGGTGTACCTTTGATGTGAAAATATCCCGACAACCTTAAATGACTCGAAAACAATCATAGCAAGATGAACCTATCCTACATGTACATCTTTGGCATAAAAGCATCCCGATAACTGCCTAGGACTCGACTCAAGAGAAATTACGAAAATGCCTCTAAGTGTACCTTCGATGTAAAAGTATCCTGACAACCCTAAAGGACTACAAAACGATCATAAAAAAGGTGAACCTATCCTAAATGTACATATTCGGCATAAAAGCTCCCTAGGAATGCTTAGGACTTAGCTCAAAGAAATTACTAAAATGCACTGAGGGTGTACCTTCGACATGAAAGTATCCGGACAACCCTAAAGGACTCAAAAAGACAAGTAATAATGATTTTTACTCTAAATGAGTAATTTAGATTACAAAAATGGTTTAAAGGCAAAACTTACGAATGGATGGCTAAATTTTTCAAAATTAAATATTAGTTCTAAATTGGTTTAAAATGCTGAAAAAGATATTTTTGGACCTAAAACTCCCCAAATGAGAAATTTAAATTTTAAAATAACCTAACATGCAAAAAAACCATCAAGCCCTTAAATTTTCAAAAATTGTATTTCATACCCTGATAGAGAACCAAAAGCATACGAAAAGTTTTAATATTTTTAGCACCTCTCTGTAGGACCAATGGAATGCTTAAAAATATTTAAAATAATCTAAGTGGATGATTTCATGCAAAAAATAACCATTTTGTCCTAAAATGCTAGATTTTCCTAAGGGTCCCTAAACTTTTACGATATTACACTTAGGTACCTATGTAAAACAAACAACCTAAATCGTCACAAAATATAATTAATCAGGTAAAAATCAGCATGTAAATAATGAAAAACATCCATTTGAAGGTTTGGTCAAACATCTTTGACCAAAAAACAAAATTTTCCATTATTTTAAACTAGCCCTTAAACTTTGTGAAATTGAAAATGCCCCTTAAAGTGTGAAAAATACTTAAACCATGATATGAAAGGCCTAAAATCAGTTTCCAAATTATCCATAAAGCTTTCAGTCAAATCCTTTGACCATAAAACAAAAAATATCTATTATTTGCAAACTAGTCCTTAAACTTTCTTAAAATTATAAATTGGCCCCTACATGATTAAAATGTAAAATTAAGCTTCAAATAAACCAAAATAATCACAAAAATCACATAGGAAATCACAAGCAAGATTCGGTCACTTCTTTTTACCCTTGAATAAATTTTTCAATATTTACACAAAAGTCCTTAAACTTCTTAAAATTACATAAAGACCTCAAAATTGAAAAAATGTATTTTAAGTAGATAAATGCATAAAATACAGTCCTAAAGGTGCAAGTGTGCTTCAACCAAGCATACAAGGTTAAACAAAATTTTTTATTTTTTATTTATTTTTTTACAAATTAGCCCTTAAACTTTCTATATTTACAAAAAAACCACAAAAACACATATACGACCATGAATTTCGGCCAACACCTAAACAATCTACCAATTAATTTTTTTCTCAATAATCACATATTCATATTTCATTCAACACTGTTAGACCTTTAGGTGGTGAATGAAATCAAGAGGGGGGTGAATTGATTTCACAAAATTTTGATAAATTAAAATTTT
>JBBYHO010000006.1:15624339-15647297 GCA_038382025.1 Adansonia gregorii | reverse complement strand
ATTACTAAACATACATGCTAATTTGTAATGTGTTTATATTTATTAGTTATTAATACTCTTCTAAATTCATTGACAAGATGAACATTCTCCAAATATGAACATTTATATTATAATTGCAAAAATTGTGAATAATTTTTTTCATGTAAATAAATAATTATAAAATGTCATAAACTAGTTTAAAAATCAATAATATGAAGTTTATATTTATATTTATAATTATTATATTTTACAATAAATTTTGTAAATTTGAAAAATAATCGTTTTTGCAAAGATCATGATAGCATCAGTTATTTCTACAAAAATGATAAATACAACATAACTGACAATACAATTGTGATTGTAATTTAAAGCCCTGATGGAATGGGTGCCAATGGATCGATAACAAAAGCCACACGGCGTGGAAGACGAACTTGTACTGTTTATGCTAAATAGTGCGGTATGGGTTAAAAATTTGTTTAGTATCATATATAATCATAACCTGCGGACATGGATGTTTTCAAGTCAAGTAGTCTATAAGATCATAGCCAGCAGGAAAAGAATTTAGAAATGATTTTCAAAGGTTACATGTGCAGCAGCATTGATAAAAATTTGGCCAGGAATGTTATATGGGTAGATGAGTTGATTGTTAGATGTGGTGACAGATGAGATTTTTTTTTTGGTTGCTTCCAAGTTTGAAAAAGTAGCGAAGGATTGAGTGGTTTGGTAAAGCTTGATGGCTGCGATACCAGGAGAATTATTGTACTGTTATTGAAAGGCCTTGGTCTTACAATTACCTTGGTTTTGGAACGGTGTTTACTACTAAAAGAGGAAAAAAAAATCAACAGTAGTCTCAATTATAAGATTAGGATGGTGATTAGATAATTGTAGGGATATCAAAACTTGAGCTGTCCAACGAATTTTGCACCGATCAATTTCAAATGAGGAGTTCTTTTATAATTTTAAATGGAAGTAGGATGAAGCCAAATGCTTTTAGTGAATATTTGTTTTATCCCGTCCTATCTTCTTGAAATTATTATCTTATCCCATAAAATTTTTTACATTTTTCTTTATATTTTTAATATATATGTGTTTTATATACATATATTAAAAAATTTTACACATTAAAATTATGTTTATTAATGAATTAAAACATAATTTATAATATTAAGTTAAAAATAATTAACAAAAATTAAAGTAGAGTGACGTTGAGTGGCTATTAACATGAAAGTGAGAAATAAATAAAAAACAATCTTCATCACTGCCTTCATTACCATCCTTATCGTTATGGTCTTTTTAAAATGACACCAGGTACTTCTTTAGCCACGCATGCAATAAACAACAAAAAAGTAAATAAATAACTCTAGCTTTTTATTTCTACATTAGTATTTTTTGAATTGTTCCTTTCGTTTTGTAAGTGCCACTTAATAAAATTAATTGTTGAATTTTAGGTTTTTATAGATTTTATTACTTTTGAATAATCGTTTGTTATAGCATTGAAGATTAGCTTAAAAATTAATTGTTGAATTTTAGTTCTTAAAAGTTTTACTGCCAGCAATCGTTTACTATACTATTGAAAATTTAATGATGAGCAGAACTCTATTTTGAATTGTTCTTGGTATAATAGAATATGTCATTTTATGGGGTTTTACGTTAATTACAATAAAAATAAAATATTATTCGTTTTATCTCTTTTGTTTCAAAACTTTTTTTTTTTGGAGAAGTCATTATTTATAAATTTAATTGTGACATCATATTTATAAATTGTTTGATTTATCCATGGATTGAAGACTTTACCGCTAACAAGGGTTATGGTTTAGTTGGTAAGAGAAGAGCCAGCTCCAGATCAATTTCAGTTCGTTAGCCAACGTGGAAAAAAAAATCTTTCGAATTTATCCAATAACCGTATAACATGTGTAAAATAATAGAAATATTTCAATATGTCAATCATAACTCAAATTCAAAAAGCTTGATCAATTTAACCTAAATATTATTTAATTTGATTTGATTAAAAAAGTCAACAATTTAAAAATGATTCGAGTTTGAAAGAATTTGAATATGAAATGATCTAAACCTGAAATGAATAAAACATAATTTTCTCTCAAAAATATTAAGTTAATAAAAAAGCTTTTTTATTAAAATAATATAAAAAATTTTTTATTTACGTAAATAAATTATTTTTAGATTATTTACCGAAATAGGTCAATTTTGAAAAGTAGTTGAGAAATTGCAATTTCGATTAACGATTTCTCAATTGAAAAATTTAGTTGAGAAATCGCCAAATCATATGGTAATTTTTCAATTTGTTATAAGAAATTAACAAATGAAATAGCGATTTCTCATTAATTGCAAATCCAGCTAAAATAATTTGATAATTAATTGGGAAATCGTCATATCACATGGCGATTTCCCAACTAAATTATTTTTTTATACCACATTGAGAAATTATCAAATGATGTGGTGATTTCGTATTTCATGCCACATTTTATAAGTTTTAGGTTTTATTTATGTTTGAAAGGATGTGATTAATATATGAAAATTAATTTTTTTTAAAATAAAATAAGTTGATAAGACTAATGTAAGATAATCAGATTTTTTCTAATATGAAATAAATTGATAAGACTAATGTATGGGAATCAGATTCTTTCTGATATGAAATAAATTGATGAGACTTATGCATGCAATCAGATTTCTTCTGATATGAAATAAGTTGATAAAACTAATACATGCAAATCAAATTTCTTCTGATATGAAATAAGTTGATAAGACTAATGCATGGGAATCAGATTTTTTCTGATGTGAAATAAGTTGATGAGACTAATGCATAAGAAAAGTGATTTCTGCTGATATGAAAAATGTTGATGAGACCAATGCATGGGAATCAGATTCTTTCTGATATGAAATAAGTTAATGAGACTAATGCATGTGAATCAGATTACTTCTGATATCATCTTTAATTGATGAGACTAATGCATGGATTTTAAATGTCAAACTACAAAGATTAGACTAATGCATGGGATAAATTCAAACATTTTGAATAGGAAAAAAATTTTGTTGACTATGTTGCATTATAAATATGTGTTCATCATTATCATTTTTATAGTCATTTTTATTTTCAGTTACTATTGTTGTTTTCTTAGTTTAGTGATAGTGCTTCGTCATTCTCTTCTTTTGTTTATTAGTTTTTAATTGTTCGCATTTTGTTTAGAGTTATTTCCATCTTACCAACATGAGTAATAGATTTGTTGCACTTGTCTATTCTAATTAAGAAATTATCAACAATGAAGAAGATGTTACCTTTCAAAGTGATCATTCTAGAACTATTAGAATTGACGAAAACATTACAATAGAAGAATTGAAGGTAAAAATTGGTGCAAAAATCAAAGCTACAAGCATAACCAAAGCAACAAGCAGAACCAAAGCATCAGATATCAAGTATAGGCTTTTTATCTCTATGGGAGAAGAATGCGTCTAATATAGGATGTTCCCACTTAAAGATGATGATAATGTTAGATGCATGTTTCATGTTCATCTGCAATTTCCTAATGTTGGTGTAATTGAGTTATATGCCGACCTTAAGGATGTACATCATGATGTTGAAGCTTCATACATGCCTACTGCAGATGTGCATATGTCATGGCCATTTGAGAATCTTGAATGTTAACCTCCTCTAGATGCACAAGTGGTGATGAACAATTTGTATAAATCTTTTCATTATTCATCTGTGTCACCAATAGTTCCAAGCGATGAAGATGATGAGCCAAACAAGCCAAATAACTTTATAATGACAGACTCTCCAATTAGAGGTGTTGAAATGGAATATGGAGGGCTAGTTCATCAGCTGCTAATCCTGAACTGTCATATGGAGCCCATGGTGATTATGTTGGTGACTTTAATGAACTAGAATATTATGTTGAAGTTGATGATAATGATGACAACCATGATCCATGCCCAAATATTGGTGGTGATATCAACGCTTCTCATCTGTCATCTACTAGTGGAGCTAGCGATCTTCTTCATCAGTATGAGCCACCTCTCCATATGCACACTCTCGATCTGGATGTAATGCATGTAGTAGAATTTCCAGAGTATGCTCAAACATTAGAGTTTTCGAGAAGTTGAAATCCATCTAATAGTGAGCTCTGCATTGGGATGCAGTTCATAACAAAAGAGGCCGTGGTTTTTACTATAAAACACTATAATATCAAGAACTCTGTAGATTACAGAGTAATAGAATCGTTACCAATAAATATCACGGCCAGTGTACAATGTATGGCGCTAGTTGCAACTAGAGTATAAGGGCAAAATTATTGAAAAAGACATAAGTATGGGAGATTAGAAAGTATGATAGGCCTCATACTTGTGCATCTAGGCGTATTTCACAAGATCACATAAAACTAGATTCCAACATAATATGTTCATGCATTTTGTCCTTAGTATAAGCAAATCCGACCCTTTTCGTCTTAATTTAGGTTGCCAAGATACATAACAGGTATGGATACATGACTTTCTCTAAGAAAGCATAGATAAAGAAGCAGAAGGCAATTATTCAACTCTATAGAGATTGGGATAAATCATACAATGATCTTCCAAAATGGTTGGATACAATGCAAAATTTTGTTCTTGGTATAATAGTGGAATTACAAACTGTACCTGTATACCACGATTATCAAATGGTGTAAGGTATGGGTATTTTCCATTGACTTTTTTGGACATTCAAGTCTTATATTAGAGGCTTTCTCTTCTGTAAACATGTTGTCCAAGTAGTACATTCTTATACTGTTGCACAAGATGGCAATTGAAACATAGTACCAATTGCCTTTACCATTGTAGAGGGTGAGACCAAAAAGGCATGGTCATTTTTTCTGAACAACTTATGTAGATATGTTGGTAGACAACCTGGATATGCTTAATATCTGATCGACACGAATCCATAAAATCTGTGATCAAAGACTAAGGTAGTGCATGTAAACCTCCGCGTGTATATTCTGTGTACTGCACTCGACATATTGCAGCCAACTTCATAAAGAGGTTTAACAATAAAGAGTTGTTTTGACAAGTTGTTAATATGGGTATGTAATTGCATTTATGGCTATTTACTCTCTTATAATCTTATTAATTTTAATGTTTATCTATCAGTTGTTAATAAGTTCAAAATTATCATATTATTTTTTTCAGTGTGCAAGTTATGATGACCCTATTTTCAGTGGTAATATGAAAATCTTCGTGTGGAGAATACAGAAGCAGCCGATTCGATCAATAAGATCCCATGGGAAAAGTAGGCATAATTATATGATGAAGAAAGATGATATAGACATATGACGACAAACTTGGCTGAATGTATAAATTCGGTGTTGAAGAGGACTCGTCATCTTCCTATAATCACTTTGGTGAAAGCCACATATTTTAGATTAGCAGAATTATTTAGGGTGATGGGGAACAAGTAGATTGCAATGATGGTAGTCGGGCACAATTATTGTGAAAAAGTCACAAATACCGTGCAAGAAAATTGAAGAAAAGCTAACTCACACTTGTTGGAGGGTTTGCATGAAAAAATCAATCTTTTTTTGTTGAGAAGTTAGAAAACCCCTAAGAGGGAGTAATGGCTTTGACATACAAAGTAAATCTTAATGAGAGGTGGTGTGACTATGAAAAGTTTCAAGCGCACAAGTACCCATGTTAATATGCTGATGTTGCTTGTGCTCATATCCATATAGATTGCATGCTATGTGTGGACAATGTTTATAGACTAGAGACTATAAACAATGTTTATCGACATGAGTTCCAACCCGTTGGGAATGAAGCTTATTGGCTAAAATATAATGGTCCATAATTGTGCCCTAATCCAGAAATGTGAAGAGATCCGAAAGGTTGACCAAAATCAAGTCAAATTCGTAATGAAATGGATCTTAGGGAGAGAGGCCAACCAAAGCATTGTAGATATGTAGGAATGAAGGCCATAGTCGAAAAAATTGCCCTTATCAAGTCGACACATCGGGGGAAAGTTTGCATAATTCATTATCAGTTTTTATTTAAAATTATATTATGTATAATTAACTGTTTATATGTGTAAAATTTATCATTTTCAATTTCATGATGTAAATGTTATTTTTTTAATTAAATGCAATTAAAGTTATTTTTTATTTATCTTGCAACATAAATAATAGAAACACATATTATAAAAAATAATATAATTACTATAGGAAATTAATATTCATAATATATGATCATATAACCGTTTATTATTAGAATTTATTATAATATAATTATTATTATAAAATATCTTTAAGATATAGGTATTAATTATTGTAATATAATAATAACAATATAATGCATTGAACATGTAACCCACACAATTATTCTAATATAAATTATATCAATGGAGTAAACATAATAAAATATTTATTATTTATTATCTTCAAACATAAGAAACATAAAAAAAAAATACCATACAAATGTATAACATTTATAGCATTGTGTAACACCCTAAAACTGCATAACTATAAAACTATAAGACTATAAACTGTATAATACAAGTGAGTAATACAAGTTTATATCTATTGACGAGGGCCCTACCGCGTGGTGTAGAACAATAATGCGGGGCTCTCCTATTACGTGGTGGCAATACTCTTTGTTCAACATTTTCATCTTCATTGCCATGTACACACCTAGTTTGACGTCTTTGAGCTCTTACTTCTACCGCTGGTGCTTCTTCTTCAGTGGCTTCTTTCTGAGTCAGCATAGAATCCCTATGCTCACTTCTAACCCTATTAATGTTCGCCATATTAAAAAAACCCTAACCCACTACCCATGGAAGTAGTCTGTGGTGGGCCAAAATTAAGGAGGGTACCGCTATCCAAGGCGTTTCCAAATCGATATACGCTTTTTATATGTGCTGTAATTGACATAGGAGTCAAAAGGTTGGCATCTAACCTACTAATGGGTGGCTCCAATCGATAGCGCCTATCATCATCATCCCTATCATGATTGAATGAATACCTGCGACTGGATGATACCCTAAGCTCATGCTCTGGTTCAAGATGACTAAAGGACATCCTAGGTGCATTGGTATCATCAACCTCTGCTGAAATAGGTTGATTTATCCTCCAACTAATTTCGTGCCATCGAGTATGCTTGTAAAGCTCCATAAGAGGGCTTGATTTTAAAGTTTATTGATAATGTGAGCTACTCCTCACATCCTAAAGTCCTAATGATGGGAAAATAAATAGTCGGCCTTCAGTATAAAACCATTGATGTATTCATCTGATGGTGAGAAATTGTTGTACTTAATTTCAAGACCCAGAACAATTCATCTAGAATGTTTTCTCTAAAATCAGATCCAGTTTAAATGCTTTTTAGCCTAGTTTTCTGCATGATTACCGTGCATATCAACTCTGTGAACTTCATCAAGGTTCACAGGTAATTGGGGTTGGCGTAAGACCTTATCCGGCTGATGCCATTCCACAATCTGAAAAAAATATGAATACTTTATTTGCTGTCCAAATGTGGCTATTTTGGAAGGCTTTTGATGTGAGGCATTCCATAATTTCATCTACAATATATGACCTCCATAGAAACTATGAAAAAATAGACAAAAATTAATACTGATCATATATAATAAGTTAGCTTAAAAATGCTTGTACTTAAGGTAAACTACTACAAAATTTACCGTATTATGTCTTATGCAATCCAGTCATACTCTAACGCTTTCAGCATCCGTAGTTGTATGACCAAACTGCTTTGGACTCCACCATTTATTCAAATCATATAAAATATGAATAACTCGCATGCAAATGTAAGTTCTCCAAGAATAAATATAATATTTATATTTATTACCTTAACACAAGGGGATATACATAATTTTCTCTAACTATTAGTGCAAGAAATAGAAGCCGGTACCATGCCCATGACTATAGCAGCATTAAACAACCACCTATGTCGTGTCTCACCTCAATTGTTGCACGGCAGAGTTCCCTGTGCAAGAACCCTAAACATATGGAACCTCAACTATACTTCCTTACATCATTCAAAATTACCAAAAGTGGAAGATGCATCAAATGTATCCGATTTTCAGATTTATCGAGCATTAACATTCCAACAATGATGCGTAAAATATATGCTTAAGTAGGGGATTCCAGTTGTTGTTTAATTGCATGTTCAGGGATATAATAAAACATTTCTATCAACCAAGTAATTTTGATAGTTGAGCCATGAATTAAGTTTTCGGGAGGGATCACACCTAATAATTCTTCGAATAAAGCCTCCCAGTGTAACAAACTTCCCTCTGTTACTTCCTTCCCGTCAATTGGTAAACCCAATTAAAGTGCAACATCCTCTAGTGTGATTGTGCATTCACCGCTTGAAAAATGATGTATGTGTCTCAGGCCTTCATTGTTCAACCAATGCACGTATTAATCTTACCTCATATTAACAGTGATTAACTAGGGCTGCATGGTAAAATCCTGCTCTTATTAAATAGTCTTTAATTAATGATTCGGTGGTTCAAAAAATACTTTCCATGTTCGTGTTTCCAACTGAGTATTCAGTTCAAAAAGTCATTAGTTCATTACTTGTAAAATTTATAATTTATACTATTTAAAATATATCATTAACAAAATTTATAATTTAGTACCTCAGATAATATCTTTGATGATATATGATACTCTTGTAATCTCAATAACGATGATGATGCCATTGAGTTGATCAAAATTTTTTCTACAACAAAAAACTTTATTTAAATTCATCATTACCTAGCCTTAAAACAAAAATTAAACTAAATTTCTACAAAAATTGCATACCGTTGAAATATTTAAACGCTTCAAAGTTAAATTTAACTTCTTCCTTGTAATCATCAAGTGAATAAAAAATTAACTTGATTACAACAAAAATCACTTTAACCATTACTAAATAATTTATATTTAATAATGAAAATAGACAACACCCTAATATTTCAACCAAAAATACTAATACAATCAAACTAAATTGTATGATTTTAAGATGAATTATCTAAAAAATATACTTAAAAATTAAAATAAATATTACGATAATTAATTATAGTCAATATGAATGAACTTTTACAAATGAAAATAAAACATAACTACAAAAAAAAATTATATAATCATATCAAAAATTATTTTTACGAATAAAATTAAATCATACCTGTAAAAAAGCTTTAACTCAATTACTTAACCTTCAATAACACCTTAACTCGATTGTATTCTTTTCGTAGAAATTTTTTTGTTTTATGAGCTCTTTATCAAATGAGGGAGCTTCTTCTATAGAGAGCTCCCTCCGTCTCTCCATTAGGCAAAGGTCACAGGTAACAATACATATGACCTTAGAGGGATATGACAGAAGTCATAGCCTTCTATAAAGGTTGCAAAAGCCTAAATTATAAGGGTTACTGGTATGTAACCCTTATAATTTAACAAAAAACAAAAAAAAATTAGTTGGGAAATTGGGAAATCGCCATATCACCAACTATATTTGGGAAATCGCCATATGATATGGCAATTTCCTAATTAATTATCAAATTGTTTTGGCCAGATTTGCAATTGATGAGAAATCACTATTTCATTTGTCAATTTCTTATAACAAGTTGAGAAATCGCCATCTGATTTGGTGATTTCTCAACTAAATTTTTCAATTGAGAAATCATCATTTGAAATGATGATTTCTCAACTAATTTTTAAAATTGGCCTATCTCCGTAAATAATCTGAAAATGACTTATTTACATAAATAAAAAAATTTTATATTATTTTAATAAAAAAGCCTAATAAAAACATGAATTATTGATTTTTTTTAATTTCGCAACTTGTAATTTTCGTTTTGAATTGTGATAAAATATACAAATATTATTTGACATGTATAAATTGATCATATTCTTATTTTTGTTTTGTAAAATGCAAAAATGTACTTATAAAATTACCGCACAAAATCTATTAACATGTGATTTGTTTAAAATTTTGAATTTTTCTTGTAATTTTAAAATGTATTACATTGTTAAGAATAGAATTGATTTTTTTATAATTATAAATAATAATAAGAATTTATAACATTTTAAAAAAAAAATTTTTAATAGATCTTACAAAAGTATATGTTATTCTTTGTTAGATCTAAAAACTCTTTATTTTTGTTATTTGTCATAGTATAAAAGTTTGTTAATGATAATATCTATTTAAGTAAAATGGATGCTCCAATAGGCAAAAATCCAAAAATCGAGTCAAGATAGATATTTATTTTTATTAAAAATTATAATTTTTATATTTAATTTAATTTTTTATTTTTATATTTTCATAAAATATGACTTGATTAAATAATTTGTTCAAATTTACTTTGAATTTAAAATTATGAAATTGAACCCAAATGATCTGAGTTTGTATAACTCTAATATCAAACACAATTGACACGAATGGCTGAACTTGATTAACTTGATTATTAAACAGGATTTGACCTAAATTAATTAACCCAAATGATACACCTAATTGACTTGAACAAGAAATTACTAAAATCTGAAATGACCCGAAATCAAAACAACTTGAAACTGAAATGATCTAAAACTAAAATGATTTAAAAATTTAAAAACTCAAATTAATTTAACTAGAATTGATCTGACTCGAAAGAAATCCAATATGTCCGATTGGCATGTCTACACACGTGACACGCAAATGAGAACCAGTTTGTCCTCCAATTTGTTATAATTTACATCACTAAACAAAACCAAAAAATAATTAAATTATATTAAATTAAATCGCCGGCTTTGTATTATTTTGTGCGTTTGGAAGAACAATGGCATTATAATTCAAAAGATTTTGGTTTCATTATATGATAAAAAAATACTTAAAAAAGTTGTTTAAGAAAAATTTTATTGATAATTTGAGCGTTTAAAAATCATAAGTATCCACAATTACATACTTTATTATTATTTTAATTTAATTTTTAAGTAATTTTATTAATTAAATTCGTGTAACTTAATTTGAGACACTAGTGGCATAACCACTATGTAGATGATTAATTATACGAGTAGTTAATAAAAAAAAAAAGAAATTGAAAGTAGGAAAAAATGGTGAAAAATGAACTATTTAGAGGTGAGTAAAAAGTGGTTGGTTGTAAGTGAAAATAAAATAGTTTTTAGGAGTTTTTTTTTTAAATGTGATTTCCTTTTGAAATTTAGGGTTTTTTCTTTTGTGAATTTACTAAAATTTTTTGTTTTATTAGTTTTATATTATTTATTTTAGATAATTTAGTAAATTTATCTACTGAATTTATATCATATTATTAGTGACACTGAATTTAATAAATATTTTATATTAGTAAAGATTAAAAGTTTTATAATAAGTATATTACATGTAGAAAAAAAAGTAAAAAAAAATTATATTTAAAAAATTGATTAATAGATAATTTTTTTATAAAAAATATATAATTACTCTTCAATTCATATAATTTATTAATATCTTTTTTTCAAATTTTAAACAATTTAATTAATTAAGTTAATGCTCATTTGACATCTTAGTCAATATTCTCTTTTTAAGTTTTAATACAGCACACAAATGGGATTATTTAGTGCGGCTGCTACTGCTGTTTCTTCGACTCTCCCGCTCCCTCTCCTCTTGCCAAACAGCAGTACAGGAAATAAAAAAAGAAAAAATAGTAAAGCCCAAAAGAAAACCAAAGAATCCAGAAACAAACACACAAACAAATCGTCTATGGAATAAAAACCCATTTTTCGGATGTTAATCGTTTCTTTATATATCTATATAAGTAAAGCCAATATAAACCTCTTTCTCTGTTTCCTTTTTCATGCTCTGCTGGCCCTCCCCGACCCTGATAACTTTTTCGAAATCGGGAGACTTTAAGCTGTCTTTCATTTTCTTCGATCAGCTTTATTATTCAGGTAACTTGCTTCTCGTTTTCTTTCAGTTGCTGCCTCGTTTTAGTGGTTTTTTAGCTTGTTTCATTCTTTAGGATTATTTTTAGTGTGGAAATTGTTTTATTTTTCTTTTGTTGTATTTGACTGATTCTTAGGTTTTTGGTAGTTTGTACCTGCGAGTTCGATTTGGGTTCACTTTCTTTTTTTTTTTTTATCACAGTTTCTCCTAATTTTGATAGAAATTGTTGAAACAAGATGTGTTTGGTTTTAATACTTAGGCAAATAAAGAACTTTGCTTTTATTTCTTCAATTCATGCTATATCTGTTTCGCATAAGTTGAAAAACTGTTCCTTTTGAGCCGTTTGGTTGCCTAGGTAAATTTTGTATTCTGGTTTTATTTATTTTGAAATTATAGAACATGAGGATGAGTTTTGGGGCTTTTATTTTTATTTAATATTTTTGGAGATTATTTTTTATCTATAATTCAATGTCCCGAAGTTTTAAGGTTTAGGATTTGATCTCGTTTGTTGCACTTGGTCTTAAAGCTGACGCTTTGGACCAAATTTTGCTTTTTGGTCTCTCACGTGTTAAGGATACTTGTGTCAGAAACTAAGTATTGCTAATGGTTTCAGCTTATGGTTTCCTTTCTCAGATCACATAACATTGATCAACTGAAGAATCTGTTGCTGGTTGTGGAATACTAGTACATTATTTTGAGAGTAAATTGGAAATAAAAGAGAAATACATGAATGTAAAGCTGTGATGAAGGGAGCACTGGCGTGGCTACTAGGCAGCATGGGTGATATGCAGGTCTTGCCGGGCTCTCGCAATCGCCCTCCTTTGAGGAGGCCAATGTGGATTATTTTATTGGTCTCAATAGTCAGCCTTTTTCTACTTTGTGCTTATATCTATCCACCACATGGCAACGCTGCTTGTTACGTATTTTTTTCTAAAGGTTGCAAGGCCGTTAGTGTTTGGCTTCCTCCTGCTCCTGCAAAAGAATTAACTCTTCAGGAGATAGCATCACGGGTTGTGTTTAGGGAAATTTTGAATGCACCTCCTGTCAAACCTAAAAGTTCTAAAATTGCATTCATGTTCTTAACTCCAAGTTCACTGCCTTTCGAGAAGCTTTGGGATATGTTCCTTCATGTAAGCTATTTATATTTCGGCTGCTAGTTAGTTTTTCTGTTCTATAATGTAATGTCTTCTTATGCTTCATGGATATTTTATTATTCCATTTAATATCATGATTATTATCCTAACTTGGCTTTTATGAACTGATATATTGGAAAGAAATTCCTTCAGTGTTTGGTTCTCTTTGACAAAGTTGGATGGATCATATACAAAATCTACCTTGTAAAAGATTTTTGCTGAGAAAGAAATCACAGTTTTTTGTGTTCAGTGCTTAAGTGCCCTGCCTGGTTTGGGTTATATTTTTTCTCCTAAAGTAATTTGTTTTTGTTTATTTATTGATTCATCTTTGTTCGTATAGAGACAAAACTGGCGAATTTTTTGGTTGAGAAAAACTTTTCTGAGCAGTGAGGTTTTATGGGAGAAATGTAGAACATAGCCATAGCATGTTCATTTATGGCATGTGGGAAAACCTGCTACAGATTTTGGGCCTGGACCATAGGGTTAATAGGGGTTGAAGCGAGGAGCTTGGGTAATAAAGGTGCCATTTATATCTGTATCATTAGGTAATGGAGGGAGAAGATGGTTTTGTGTTTTGGAGTAGTCTAACTACTTTAACTGGAGCTCTTAGATAATTTGAATCCTTCAGAATTTTTATTTTTTATTATTATGCTTTTCAAAACTTTTGCTGGAGATTTCTTGGTTTAGCCTGGAAATAATGATATTCGCATCTGGAGCTTTCTCACATTTGATGCGTTGAATAATGGGGTAGATATGGCAACCATATGACTGGATCCTATGTGGAAATGGACGGGACATTTTCATAATGCTTGTCAAGATTTTGATATATAAGAACAAAATTTTTGACATAGGCGGTTTTCATGCTGCACAAGAATGCAGCTTTGCATGATGGATTTATGAATTTATGATCATTATCTGAAGAGAGTGCCGATATTTTTGATTTATAACCTCAATATGGGAATTAAGTACCATTTCAGGTTATACATTAGATTTATAAGAATCAGTTGAGTTTGATGAAGGACGTAAGTTTTTAATGCTATAATAGACAGTATATTCGAAATAATTAGAAATTTATAATACCTACAATTTTTGGTATAGGCAACATGGAGTGTTTTGTAGGTTTACTTAAAAAGCTGCTGGCTGTATGAAGCCTAGTTATGAATCAAATGCTACATTTGTCTCTTCTGTTAGTCCAAAATAAGTCATTCAGGTTGGTCACTTTACTAGTTTTTTCGTTAGGGTATTATCTAATATAAAAATTTAGAGCCATATAAGTAACTTTTTAGTTATGTTTGATCGTCTCCGCTCTGCTCTTACTGTTTCTGTTGAATTCCTGCAGAAAGGAAATAATCTTTATTTTTTGTTTTTCCCACATTTATGGCTTTTGTTACTTTTGAGATGTTATGTACTCTGTATCTTTATCAAAGTTCACTCATTTTCCTGGCAGGGGCATGAGGGAAAATTTTCTATTTATGTCCATGCATCGAAAGCAAAACCGTTGCATGTGAGCCGCTACTTTCTTAACCGGGAAATTCGCAGTGATGAGGTAGGTTTATTAAATTAAATCTGCCGGTGGGGTGCTATTTCTCTCTCTCTCTCTCTCCTTTGATCTTATATCTGGCTATATTGGTTTTTCCATTCTTCTGCATTTTGGAAGCACATGCCTTGTTTTCTGATTTTACTAGTTCATTAGAAAAATAAGCAGTAATTCATCCACTCTGGACTTGGAAATGGCTCCATTGGAAAACATGATGTGAACTACTTTATTTCAGTGTATCAGAGGGTAATCTGGAGACTGCCTTGTATCCTTGTCTGCAATGTCAGGAGTCTGTGTTTGTTCATATTTCTGCTTTATGAGGTCTGTCATAAGTTACAGTCCAACTTTATTTGTAGTTTGGGAAATCTCTCGGGACGCAAACGCAAAGATGCGATTATAGCATTTACCATGCCATTTGAGTATCATGTTAAAAATTGTTACTGGTTATATACTTCGGCCTCATTTAACATCCAACTACTACCAGATAATTTTTTTTTTTTTAGCTGTTAGGCGTGTGCATGTTTTCTAATTTGAATATCAAATTTGTGGTCAAACTTTGTTATCTGATAAAAGGTTATTACAACAATTCTTCTATGGTTATTTTATCAATTTCTTCATTGGCATGGTTTTTTTTTTTCTTATTGTCTGTTGTGTTGTTGAACTGATTGTGACATTCTGATACATTGCTATCATATTTAGTGGTGTTAATGTAGTCCATAATTTGATGAGCTAGTAACTTTGGATTTGCTGAATTTGCAGGTTGTATGGGGAAAAATATCTATGGTTGATGCAGAGAGACGATTATTGGCACATGCTCTAAAAGATCCTGATAACCAACATTTTGTGTTACTTTCTGAGAGGTAAGTATAGTTTGTCTTACGTACACCCTCGAAGGATTTTTTTTTTTTTTTTGACTTACAATATTATCAGAATCTGAAGCATTGATCTTGACATTGCAGTTGTGTTCCGTTGCACAATTTTGACTATGTCTACAACTATCTGATACATGCTAATACGAGTTTTGTTGACTGGTAAGTGATATCTTATAGTATTATTGCACACACACATTTGGACTTCTTGTTTGACATGTACTCCCCTTGTTTGTCAGCTTTTATGATCCTGGACCGCATGGAAGTGGCAGATATTCAAAGCGCATGTTACCTGAAGTAGAAAAGAAAGACTTTAGAAAGGGGGCACAGGTATGTCTTAATTGATATGATATACAGACTATTATTATTTAGATAAATATGCATTATAATAGATCAATCTGAATGGTAAATTTGTGCTGGAACGTGTGAATCAACTTTACCACAATCAACTCTGTTTATAACAATATAGAGGCCAAGCGTCACTGTTTGTGCCCTGTATTTTGTCAAATTTGATCACCATAGTTGATACATTTGTGTTTCCTTTTCATTTTGACTGTTAAGTATTTTTCTTTATCTAAATTTGTTTAAGTACCCTCCAGCTACAAAGAAATATACCAGCATTCAACAAACCTCATTAAGCAAACTTATATAGTGTCTTGTTGCAGCAAGTTTAAATAAGTGAATTTTGTGCAGTGGTTCTCAATGAGGCGGCAGCATGCTCTGATAGTTCTGACTGACAGTCTTTACTACTCAAGGTTCCGGGATTACTGCAAGGTAAATTTGATTTACTGTAATCTGTTTTGTTTTGAATTTACACGCACCCTCTTCAATTCATGGATGAGATAATTGGCTCACTTTTATTAGTGTCAATTTTAAATGATTTTTAATATATTCATCATTTCAAAAATAATATTGAAACATATGAAGAATATATTAGTTTGAGTTTGCCTTCAGTGAACATTTTTGGCGCATGATGCCAAAAATAGCTCTAACAACTCTGGTTTATCAAAAGCATTATATATTTCTTAACATATAGCATCAAAAGTCAGTTAAACTTGATTTTGACGTTCCTGGTCTCTCGTTCTTGCCCCTCTTGGCTTCATTGCCCCTTTTAATTCAATGCCTCTTGTTTGTCAATTAAGATAAAAGCCGAATGGTGTTTCTTTTTTTTTTTTTATTATTATATTGATGGATATCGTTCGATAAAAATAAGTATAACTTTTTGAAGAGCATAATAGACGTTTCTGTATGCTTACTATTACCTGTTAGTTAGACTGGTCTAAATTTGCATGATCAATGTTTTTGTCTTTTTCTAGCTTACCTGTTATTATTAGCTCTAAGGCAACATTTCTAGATGTTCATGACTTGCCTGTGAGCTACATAAAATTAACTTTGAAAGTAAAGTTACTTTTTGGGAATTCTGTGGATTTATATAAATTTGAAATCAGGGTGAATGATATTTTCTGCTTAAACTAGACTGTTTTAGGTTTGGGACTGGTAATTTTTCTGGCTTCCTTTAGTTCCTTTTGCTGTATAACAAGAGTAGAAAATGTTTCTTACATATGAAATGACCGACTTTCATCATGGAGATGATATCTATTAGGATATAAGTATCTGCTAATTAATCTATTAAAAGCCATTTAGTCTGTTGGTTAGAAGTTTGAAATGCTGACCCAGTCATTCATGTTCTTGGTTATTGCAGCCAGGTTTGGATGGCAAAAATTGCATTGCTGATGAGCATTACTTGCCGACCTTTTTCCATGTGAGAATCTTACTCTGGATAATGTTTCCTACTTCTCACTTTGGCTTCTACTGATGTGTTTTCATTTGTGTGCCCTAAGATGATTGATCCTAGTGGTATTGCCAACTGGTCAGTAACGCATGTTGACTGGTCTGAGAGAAAGTGGCACCCTAAATCATACAGGGCTCAGGATGTTACAGATGAGCTTCTGAAGAATATTACGGTACATGTGCTTGTCTCTTTGTTTTTAAGTAATCCTATTGCAATAACCACTCGCCACTTTGTTCTCAATGCTAATGAGTTTGACGTAGTATTTTCATTAGGAAAACATACCTTCATCTTTTGTTAGATAAGGAAAAAAATGGCTATACTCGACAACTATGATTACACTGAGAATGTGTGGTTTCTTTGTGATAATCTTGCATGGTTTGTCATCTGGGAATCTTTTAGTAGAGTGGGGTTACCAATAATGATGAATTTAGTTCTGACAAATTTTGCATTATGTTTTTGCAGTCAATTGACTCGAGTGTCCATGTAACAAGTGATGCAAAGGTATACATTTCTAATGCATTCTCTCATGTCTTCATGAGTTTGATAAAATTACTAGATTCTGAATGTAGTTTTCCATTTTGTTTTCTTTTTTTATTTTTTTTCTCTGGACTTTTCGTAGAGTGAAAAGCAGGTACAACCATGCCTATGGAATGGTATCAGGCGTCCATGTTACCTATTTGCAAGGAAATTCAATCCTGAAACCCTAGATAAATTGATGATGCTGCTTGATTTTTGACTCTGAATTCTTCGGCTGGATTGATGGTTATTTCATGATCCCTTCATTCCATCTCAGTTTCGCATATGGATTATAGACTTGTAAATGCCCATGTTTCCGAACCACAATTCTTGAGTGCAAGGCTGGAGGCAAACTGGAGGAGCAGTTAGGATGATGACTTGGATGCTGCTGGAGGCTAACCGGTTGTTAGCGTTGCGTCCTTCCAGATGGGTATTTTCTTGCCGATTACCCCCATTTATAGTATCAATAGATTGTTATATAAGTGAAAGAATATTGGAGGGTTCATCTATATATATATATATATATATATATATGTATATATATTTTTTCTGTAAAAGTTGAAAACAGCACTGTTGCATCCTTTTATGGAAATATGAGGCTTAATTTTTTAAGTCCGTATCCCTAGGAAAAAAGTGTGCATTGGTCACTGGTCTCTGTTTCGCATCATATGTACTTATTAATGCTGAAAGTTCTGTTATTTTCTTTGATTCATTATAAAGAATGGTGAAAATATAGGTTTAAGTTTTAGTTGAATGAGGAATGATTTTAATCAACCACTAAAACGGTGGAGGGGCAACAATTTTAGATATGGTACTGATACGATCATAATGTGAAAAACTATAAAAAAAATATTAAAATATTATAAAATAAAAATTAATATAAACAAAATGACTATATGAACATCTTAAAATCTAAGATAAGTTTAGCCGATTGAAATGATATTCAAGCCCATCTTGATACCAATAATCAGATCGTTTCTCGTAAGATTTTCAATAGGCCAGCCACCTGTCACCCAGCTTGCCGTGGACACTGGCAGTAAGGCTCATTGGGTTGCATGAAAGCCTAGCATCACCATTAACTGTTTCGATTTTTCCAAATCCTCTCATTTAAACATACGTCTTGAAATAATGCTTCATAATATAATTATTTGCCTAGCAAAAGTTGCAATACTTCAAATCCGTGCAAATTTTCGGTATATATGTAAACCAGTTTGTAACTGAAGGAGTTCTTGCTCCTGCAACCAAACAATTTACCTTGGAAATGTTCGACAAGGGCAATTGAATGGGATTTTTTGGACTTGGAAATTCAGCATCTGTAGTCACCAAGCTGGGAAACAAGTTTTCCTATTGAATAAGTTAGCTACTGTTGGTGATGGGGCAAGCATTGAAGGTTATTCAACACCTTCGGAAACATATAATAGCCTTCGCTATCTAAGGCCTTGAAGCTGTAAGAAAAGTGGATTTAATTCTTAATATAAACCCCTCGGTGTTTGAAAGGACTCCGGCAGGTGATGGTGGAGAGTGATAATCGATTCTGGAGCAGAGTTGGGTTATTTACCGTAAGTTGAGTACCGTGAACTATACACCAATATTTGCAACATTCTACATGTGTCCTTGGAACGATTTGTGTGCAACCCTAGTTGATGCGTTACAGTAGAAGTGTAAACCAAGATCTCATTGGATTTCCAGCCGTGACATTTCACTTAGCAGAGAGAGCTGGTTTGGTTTTGAATACAGGAAGCTTGTTTTATTTATAAAGAGCCCCAAATGGGCTGCTTGGCTATCCATCCAGTTAGATCCTTTGAGGAAATTCCTCATCCCAATAGCATCTCTATAATTGGAATAATGGAAGAAACAGAATTACAATGTGACTGATGATCTCACCTACCAAATGCTGTATCTGCAAAGAATAGATTGCCAACTTCATGATTGAACATTTTTTTGCTTTTGTTTCTGTGTACACGATTTCCCATTCAGATTTCCATTTAAGATTTGCCGAAATGTGGATATACAACTTGAGAAGTTTCTCCATTATATATATGTGGCATTCTGCCAGGGAGGACTAGCTACTAAACCAACTGATCTTCGACTAAAATTTTGAGATGGTCAAAGTATATTTCATTTGTTACATTGTATATACTTAAATTTACATAATATTAATTCATTCATATTCAAAAAATTAATATATAAATGGATAATAGCGGATCAACTTAAATACAATATTTTATTTATAGTCTTTTAATGAGAATTCTGAATAATAGACAAAACCTTTAAATGTCTTATGGTGCATTATATATATATATATATATATATGAAGTTGACAAAATTTTGTCCGTATTTAATCCTTTGATGTCTTATGTATTACACATAAGAAGTTTATAAAATATTTGAGGAGTGATGACCACCCGTGCCCCCTAGAAGATCTGCCAATGCCAAACTCATCATAACTCATCGGTATCCCAATTCGCCTTGTCCAGCACCATCAAGACACTAATCAACTATGTCACTCAGGCTGAGCTTGGCTTTAGTGCGGAACGTCCTATTTAACTTGCTTCTTACGTAAGATGATGACACATGGTCAATTAGAGTCGTTCATCAGCTTATAAATGGGCTTTTTTTTAGTTGAATTAGAATAAGGGCATCAACTCCTAACTACTTTGTCTTGTCGAGTCAATTCTTAACTAGATTTGTTCTTTCTCCCGAAGTTATTTATTTTGAGTCACTTTATTTTCTTAAGTTATAACCTAAAGTGGGACTGACATGAGATTTGGAGCACGCATTGTTGGTACATGGAATTAAGAAAATTTGAAAAATTAGTGAAGACTTCAAGACGTGCAATAATGCCATTTTCTCTAAGATTTTATTCATTTCGATCCATTAATTGGTTTACAAAAAAATTATCAATATATAAACTTCAAAGATACAATAAAACCCAACAACTAAAATTGTTTCGCTTTGACTAAATCAATACATTATGCAATAAGCTGTTTATAGAAAAATTATCAAAATTCTATAAAAAATTTATGTGCCTGTTATATATCTTCCAAAGTTAAAGGAGTTTATTTATAAGCAAATAGATGTCTTTGAACAAATATAAATGTAAAAATAAATGTCTATTTAGACAATCATAGCACGTGGTAAACAACTAAGAGACACAACATAATTAAGAGACATAATTTAAAGACATAACCTTTGACACTATTTTGAAAATATTTAAAAAATCTCCTATTATTTTCAAAATAAAACAGATTTTGATAATTTTTTAAATCAATTGCATAAATGAAAATATTTTATAATTGAACCTTCACTTAGTAAAAATATATTAAAATTAACTAAAATTGAATAGTAGACTATGCTTTAAACTAGCTATTTCATTTGATTAATCAAATGCATCTCACTTAAAAATTTTAACACTAGTTAATGCATAGTATTTCGAGACACTATTATGGCCACGTGTTTATGTCCTATTTTCATGAATGCTATTAAAGCTGAGTCGTTGAACTCCTATAGTAGCTACCTTTCAAACTGACATAAGCAGATTCATTGAGAGTGTTCCCGTAACTATAACAGTCAAACCTATATATGTTATGGGTCTATTATAAGTGTATTTACTCGTTATTCCTTTATCTTACCGATACCTAGCACTTTACTTGGGATGATATATTATATAATATTATAATGTTAGTAACCACATTCAAATGATGTATTTCGTCTCATAGATAACAAAATAATTTGTTACTATTTTTTCATAGCTATTTATCATAGATAACAGATGACTTTAAACTTATTTTGTATATATACTCAAATAGCATAACTTTTAGTCAATAATCCATATGCGCACATAAGGGTGTCTTGTATATCATTTTAGAATATAGTCGTATTAAAGGACAATCAACATGCTTATCAAATAACTTTATAGTATCATACTTATATGCAACTTTTATTCTAGACATTATTAGTAATTTTATGGCTTATAACTAAAACTTTTTCCTCCACCCAAATGGGTCAAATAGTTTTCAAATTGTTATTTTAAAATGTTCATACTCACGAGACCTTTGAGTTATGACTTTCAAATGACTCAACCCTTAATGAGTTTACTCATATTTTCATATATCACTCAAACATGGTCACTTAAAATAACCATCAATATTAAAAGCATTAATCAAGGGGTGATATAAAAGCATCTTCATTAATTTCATATACCATGCTCATCCATATTTCTTTTACAAATGCTATAAAATTAATAATGACGGCTCTTGAGCTTGTATTGCTTTGGCTAAACGCAAATACTGATTGAGTTTGTTAGCTTAGCTTAATGGCTTTGGCTTTATGGAAGCCTACTTAACCATATGTCCCTTATGGTTTTAACTAGTAACTCGTTAATTACTACAAAGTAAGTCCTGGAGTTAGCCAACTTCTTAATATTTCTCAAAAACACTACACTAGTGTGGTTTATGATCAATTTTGAATTCGACATTTTCTTAATTAATTTCTTTTTTTATGGGATTCATTCATTGCACGAAAGCCAAAAGCAGGGATTCATTCATTGTACGAAAGCCAAAAGCTTTAGCCAAGTTCTTGAGATGTTCTCTTGCTTGAGTTTGAATATTTGGAGACTAAACTATGGCCCACAAAAATTGAATATCTTTTTTTATAAAGTAGTTTTATCATATAAACTTTTCACTTATCAGCCTATAGTCATCTTCCTAAGAACGAGAAACAAAATATTCCTATTTATTTTAGATATGATATATCATAAAATTATTATCATCAAATTCTAGACTGAGTAATTTAGCAAATGACGTTAAAAGAAAGGAATAGCTTTTCTACTTTCACATAAGTTTATTTTATCTCCATCATATGGCATAGAATTAAACAAAAGTTAATAGTTTAACTTTTCATTCATTAATGACCAACAAAGATTGAACCAAATAAATAGATCAACATAATTTGCAATATTAATTTTGATATCATGATTTAAAATAATAAAAACAAATCTTGCAACCAACTCTTTGCATATATTCACCATTTACATCAATTTTCATAGAAATATTGCAATCAACATTTGTTTTTAAAGCTAAGACATGACAATAAACAATTAAATTTTCCTATTATCCATTTAATTTTATAATTAGATAATAAGTGAAAAATTTTAGAGCAGTAGATCAATTCATGTCATCTTATATATGTACATAGATAATATATATAACTAAAGTTTGCATTTGGAAAAACTTTTCAATTTTTTT
>JBBYHO010000006.1:15589992-15618971 GCA_038382025.1 Adansonia gregorii | reverse complement strand
AAATTTTAAATTTTAAATTTATAAACTATAATATTTTAAAAATGATTATACGATCTAATTACAACAAAACTAAATCCCAAAGATGATATCTTTGGTGCGAGTGACTGTTCCATGAAAATAACTTTTAATTCAAATAGGAAGCTTGTAAAATCATGTCAATATAGTATAATTTGAAAACATTGCTTCCTTTATCTCCAAAAACAGAAAGCTTACAAGTTGCATAATACCCTCTCAATATTGAAGTATTGAAGTGGCCACTGCGTTAAAATAGTTAGAACGTTAAATTTTTAATTTCAACATTCAAGTGAAAATATCGGCGTAACTCAAATGTATAAAAGAACAAAAAAATGATAAAGTTTATATCAATTAAATTGAAGGCATCCTAAATCCGTAAATAGAATAAAAATGATAGATCGTCAATTGATTTTGAATTAGACAAATATTTAAAATCTTACACTTAAACATATATAAATCCGTTTTTGATACACTAATAGTAAAGTTTTTATGATTTTGTTGACGGATTAAAAAATTATCTCTTCCTTAAATAGAGGTCGATAAAATCTAATTTTTTAAATATTTTACTTCTTTAAGTAGAGGTGGATAAAATCTAATTTTTAAAAATTTTTTAAAGTATTGAAATACTTTATTATCTTTAAACTTTAATTATTTTTTAGCGTGGTCCTCAATTTCTTATTCTATGATTTTTCTTATCACTCAATTTTCAAACATTCATAGCGAACAATATATTTGAAAAATTATTATCTAACTTTGAAATTACCACCGAATGTTTAGTTTGACGACAGTCGATAGGTTGCAGCAGTTTTAACATCTATCCACCAATGAATACACAGGATACTAGGATCGGTGATGTTTAATTATTCGCGCAAGGGGGCTGTTATTTCGAAGGGTTAAGGGTTGTTTGCTTTGTAGCCACTCCTATTGGGGACAATTTGAGTACTATGTTAACTGGAGCGAATCTATCATCAAATTCATCGAGTTTGGTGCAGAGTTACAGCCATGGGTGGATTTTACCAGAAGGGTTGGCTATATATATATATATATATATATATATATATATATGAGGCAAAGCCCATAGAGGCGATTGAATTTTTTTTTTTAATTTTTGTGTTTTATTAATCTATAGGTAATTGAAAATGAGATAATTTTGTTGCAGGGTTTTATTGTCTATTCAGGGAAGAGGTGCTTTCATTAGCATTTTTGTTTGGTTTTGTATTTTTAAAATTTTATAGCTAACTAAAAATGGGATAATTTTGTGTACAAAAAGAAAAGGATTATTTTATTGTAGGATTTTAATTTCAATTTCGAGCAATGGTATCTTTTTTTTATTATTTTGTTTTTGTAAATTTCATTAAGTGAAGTGGGATAATTATATTGCATGACTTTATTGTCGAATGTTGAAAATTTGATTGTGTGAGGAAAAAAAATGAATTTTGATTATTTTTTGAGCAATTAATTTAATTCTAACTCGAGTAAATGGTATTTAGTAACTTTTAGTATTTTCATTTTTCATTTAAAACTATTAAATTCATATTGCAAATTATGTATGGCATTATCAACGAATTTCTTTTATCCTTACTAACTTATTGTTATATAATTTTTTAATTTAAAAAAAATATCCATATATCTTAATTGCCATAAAACATTTATCTTAAGGTTCTAAGCCCCTAAATAATATGCCTTACAATTTTTTTATACTTTTAATAGAATGTATTACAAATTTTTTTTTGTTTACAATTTATTTTTTTAAAGCACATTATAATATTATTGTAATATTTTTCTTATTAAAAAAAATTCGGTATCTTCTTTTTTTTCTTCTTTTTTAAAAAATATCTCCTCCAATATATTTTTTATTTTATTCAGCAATTTGATAAATATTGCATGAATAATAGCATGTCAATTATTTTTCATGATTTAATTCATTATTTAACAATATATATTGTATTATTTTAAAAATGAATATAATGTAAGTTCATATTTTTTTTAATTTTTAATATTTTCTTTCTTTGATTCATTTTAAAGGGTAGAAATTATAAAAGCAATGATTATATCTCATTTTCGCTTCGATGTTTAATATTATTCATTATTTATTTAATGAGGCATTCATAAATTTTATGTTTATATATGATGGTTGCAGTATTTATTGCAATTCGAACTGTTATATCATGTATATCCACATGTTTATCTTTTTAAAGAAATTTCTTTTCTCTAATAAAGATATGCTTTAATCAATGAATAAATAATAAGTTATCTTTATTTTTAATAAAAAAAATCATCTCCTTAAATACTTACAATGATTATTTTATTAGCTACATATTTGAATAAAAAAACTTTTCTATATAATAAATTATTTGAAGATAACTTTTATTATTAAATCAATAAAAAAATTGAATTGTTATCTTTATTTAAATATTCAATAAAATCTATCAAATAATTTATTAAAAAAAAAGTTATGAACAAGATTTGAAATAATGAATTTTTTTTATTATTTTCCTTAAAAAATGTTTCAATTATTATCTGCTTTTCAATATATTTATTTATATAGTAAATTAATAATATAAAAATAAAGCTATAATACATGAGCACGAGATTAAAACACATATAAATAAAACTAACCCATGCGTATTTGAAGAGAAAAAAAAAACCAACGTATGCATCATAATTAAGTCAAGTGCTTATCAATTAAAAATCTTTATCTCATAAGTTTTATCCACATATTTCTCATCATCCTTTGCTTTGATAATGAACTCATCTTAGACAAGTCAATAATTCTATTTTTAATTAACTTTGAATATTTTAATTCATTGTTAAATATCTTTAAATATTTTTTGAATTTTTACCAAATTTGAAAATTTTATAATTAACAAAAATATTATGATTTAATATCTTTATTATATTATATGATTATATACATTTTCAATAGTGAAATTATTACATTAAATCATTTCATATATTTACACAAATAAATAAACTAATATATAAATCGCACGGGTCACAAACTAGTTTATATATATATATATTAAAGTAAAATTAGGTAAATAACAATTTCAAACTGGACATTTTTCCCTTTTTATTTTGTCATACTTAACGACGAAATATAGAAAGAATGTTTAACTGAAATGAAAAAGAAATGAGTTTTATAAATGTTGAGTCAATAATAAAAATGACTCGGAAGATGGAAACAAATGAAGCAACAAGCAAATTTGCTGGTGGACTAAATCTTCTCTTTCGTTTTAGTTTTGTTGCGCAACTTTGACTGCTTTGGTTGGCTTGCCTACCATATCTCGAATTGGCAGTTCATATCGGTATGATATATTACTAAAAATAATTATTATGTAAAATTTTAAAAATAAAAAAATGATTTGATGTATTTTTATTTTTTAAATTTTTTAATAATTAATGAAATCCTAATTTTTAACTTTTTAATTTAATATATTATTTTATTAATTATTTTTATAGCTATATTTATATTTATTTAATTTTAAAATTATTTTTAAATATTTAAAAAATTTTAAAGTTAATCAACCTTTTCAATGATTGAAGAAACTGGATAAAAACAAATATTTTACCGATTTAATTTTTGATATAATTTTTATAACCTTACCTAAAAAATAAAAGCAGAGCTCTTCATGAATAATTTCAGTGCCACCAGAAGATATAAGAACTTCAATTGATTAAGGTACGATTTTAATCATTTGCGTATTCCACCTCATTCATTTCTGTCACCGCCTATCATTTCCTTTTTTTTTTTTTAAATAATAATAATAGTTTGAAAAAATTAATATATTTTAAATAACATTTCGCTCCATTACTGTACAACAAAGATACGTCTCCTTTACGTTAAGAATTATTAATAGAAAAATTTATATTTAATGTATTATTAATGAATAAATTATATAATAATAATAATATATTATATTAATTACAAAAAATTATTAATTAGTGGTCAAATTTTCTAAGTGACGTATTAATTTTTATTACGAAAAATAGGTTTAACGTGAGGAGTTCAATAATTTATCACTCTTTTTTATTGCTATTATATTTTATATGATGATTTAAAAAAAGGTCATAGGATTGTGTCACTAAGTGTTCTCTTTTTCACTGCCAAAAACTTGGTGGAAAATTCTTGTAATAATGTTCTGAGTTTTGTATGACGTTTCGTTTGTATAATTAATTCAATAATTCAATAGTCAAATTATTAAATGTTTTGTTTTATGAAGAAAATTTTAATCTCACAACATTATTATGAATATATTTTATTAATGAGAATTGTTGTTCGTCGTTACTATTAAATAAATACGGTAACACGTAATTACGTCACTAAAAATTTATTATTAATGATAATGAAATTGCATAACCTATATCTTCGAATTAATATGACGATATAAGTAATGTCATAATCTTTTATATGAATTTATGAAATCATTTATCCATCATGAATACAATCAAATTGTATGTAAATTTTAAATTTTTTAAATTTATTTGTGACAAGTGTATAACATAATTAGTGTGGATAAGTAATGTAACTAAATAAGAGAAATTGTGTATCACATTATTTTGCTACAAAAGAAATTCATTTTTTCAATTAAAAGAAAAAATAAATTCAAAAAATAATAGGTGCAAGGGTAATTTTGACTTTTCATAGTATATATTATTACTTATCTAATTTTCTAATTCTGAAAAATAGTTTGTGACTTAATTTATGTTGACGAATATACAGGAAAATCAATTCTGCGGTACAAGGAAAAATCAATATTGCAACAAGCACAATAAAATACGAAATTGAATTAATCAGATACAAATAAAAATAATAAAATTGCAAAATAATAAACACAACAAGATATTGGATTACCAAGAACGGAGAACTAAAATAATCAATTGATTGAGTTGAGGTTGAAATTTTTGACCTTAAAACGATTATTGTTTCTCTCTTGGGTGCTTGGCAATCGCTTTGCAATTTGTCTCTCAAGCTTCTTCAATCATTTTGTAGATTAAAAGCAAAGTCAATTGCAACACAGCGAACCCAAAGATAGTGTCAGTCTCTCTCGAGAAGAATAGCAAACTATGATTTAAAGACCATTCCATAATATCGATGCATGTTAGATCTATTTAGATTATTTTACATAATCAAAAGATCATTTTGCAATTTCATATATATACTCTAGAGTCATTTTCATGATGTTATACCATAAATTTAATATTTTGTATTCCTCTAGGTTTTTTTGGAAGAATTCCAAAAATATTTTGATTTTCATAAAATAAAAATTCGATTTACTTAAGATGAGAATAATAATATTAATTATAAATAATTTTAAAAAATAAGAAATTATAATTAAATAACATAAAATTAAAACCAACCATAATCAAAACTTTAGTTAACACGTAGTTAATAAGTATCAATTTATAGGTGTCGTGGACGGGCTATGTCTCACTCCTCGCATAACCGACTCTCGAACCCTTTCACATGAATATTTGATTATTAAATGAACTTTAAAGTTCGTTTTCTAAGGTTTCTTAAACCTTCAAATACTACCTCTAATAGGTGACCTATCTTACCTACCCAAAAGTAAGATTGATGCTGACTCTAATTTATTTGGACATTTCGTAATAATCATTTAGGGTTAAGTTGGACGAGCGATTTGTCTAATAATTAAGTCATGTCTCAACACAAGAAAATAAAATTTATTCACTTAAGTCTAGCAAGTTGGATTCGTTTCTGGTACATCACTACATATGCATAAAGAATACACATAAAGGATATTTCATTGTTTGTCTATATGTAGACGACATGCCGATCATTGGCAGTAATGATGAGATCATTAGGACTTGCAAAGCATGGTTGACTATAAAGTTTGATATGAAAGATATGAGCATGGCTGATGTGATTTTAGGAATTAAAATTTATAAATCACAAGATGGCTTGGTATTGACTCGAGATCATTATGTGAATTAAATCCTTGAGAAATTCAATAAGAATGATACCAATATGGCTAAAAACTCATAGATTTTAATTTACATCTAATGAAGAATATAGGTGATGCGATATCTTAGATAAGATATTCATGAATAATCGATAATCTCATGTATCTCATGAATTGTATAAGGCCAAATATAGCATACTCAGTAAACAAACTAAGTAGATTTACAGGTAATCTTGGATAGGATCAGTACAAAGCCATCATGGAAGTACTCAAATATTTAAGATATACCTCAAACTATGTTTTGCAAGATATTAAGTTATACTTGAAGGATACAATGATGCAAATTGGATATTAGATATTAAAAGCTTGAAATCCACTAGTGGATATGTCTTTACTGTAGGAAGAGCAGCAATATCTTGGAAATATTCTAAACAAACATAATAGCCATATCCACAATGGAATTTGAGTTTACAATTGTAGATAAAGCTAAAGAGAAAGCAGAATGGCTTGAAATTTTTTTAGAAATATTCCAAGTTGGCCGAAACTTATGTTGGCAATATGTAGACATTGCGATTGCCAATCTGCAATTGGTAGGGCAAAAATAGTTTGTATAACAGTAAGTCTTAACAAATTCATCGAAAAAAATACCGTAGGATAGTTATCTTTAAATGTGATTATCTCTACTAATTATATGAAATTAAAGGTTAATATCACACAAATCCTTTTACAAAAAGCTTAATGAGAGAGAAAGTTTATAAATCATTGAGGGGAATGGGACTTAAGCCTATAAATTAAAAGTTATACATAACAACCCAACCTAGCTGACTAGAGATCCCAAGATCTAGGTTCAAAGGGATAATTAAATTATGTTAACTCAGAGTAAGCACCAAAAAAGTTAAACACTCTTACCCATTCTTATGGTGACTTAATTTTGCTTACAAAAGAGTTAGGTTAAGCCATACTTTTAATGATTCCTAAAGCTTAATGAATTCATGTGACTATTACCAAGAGACTCTTAATAAGAAATCATCTATATGAGCGTAAAACATAGCCATTTTTGTGCGAATTAGTAAGGCTAAATTCTCTAGAGTACTCATAAAAACCAAGACGTGTTCGGGGCCAAAATGAACACAACCTTAAGAACCAACAATGTTCAAAGAGGGATTATGTAACACCTATTATCAATGTTCACATGAAATGTTGAATAGTTCAAAACATCAAGCTCACTAGTTAGTTGAGTAAATTCAATAGTTGTCGCTGTGGAAGGTTCAAAGCCAAAAATTACCTATCCTAATGTAATAACTTTTCATTGTTATTCTATCTTATATTTCGAGTCACTTTGTTATTTTAATTAGATAATTTTCATTCATGTAAGGGATTGTTGGATACCAATACAAAAATAAAGGTGTATACTATGAAATAGTATATGAATACGTAGGTTGTCCTACATAAATACATAATATAAGAATAAATTACACGATTGATATCTATGGTGAATGAGAAATTGTTATTAAGATGCCCACTTAAAAAGAAAGAGCAGCTTGGTGTTGATGGGTTGTAAAGAACTTTTATTGGAAACATACAACTTATGTTTGTGTTATGCACCCAAGCTTTTGGTGAGGGTTAAAGCCTACACGAGCCCGGAACATAGACGCGCATGTCGAGCCGAGCTAGGCTAGGCTTGGGCTTGGGCTTGAATTTGGGTTAAAAGTGACCTTATCTTTTTGAAGCCCAGCTTGATAGAATTATTTGAGCTCAACTCGAAGCTTTTGGTTTAAACCCGACCAAGTTTGATAAGGCATTCATGTCAAAACAGTTTTAGTTTTATTTTTTATTTTTAAAACATTTTGAATCCTTTAATTAATAAAAACTATAACCATTTTACTAATTCTGTAACTGCTAATTTATTTCGATAGTTTTAATTGTCTAAAAGATAAATTGAAATGGCTAATTATTTTTTTTGAATCTGGTCTGAAAAAATTCTCTATTTTTCATTTGTTCTACGTTTGCTCTGGTTTCTATTTTTTTTTCTTCCCCAGATAGATTGTTACCATTCTTTGGTTTGCGGAGTTGCTATTGTAAGTTCTATTAATTGCAAGGAGATCGAAAAGGCTTGAAAGACGTGTTGCATCTATAAAGTATATTTTAGGCGGTCAATAAATATTTTAAAGTCAAAAATTTTGAATGTTAACGTTATCCTTCAATTTTGATTCTTTGGATTTGGTAAAATAATATTTTTACTTGTATTTCTTGTTGGCTAATTTAATTCTTTTGATTATTGCAGTATCTTATAGACATATTTAGTTTCCTTAGTTGCAGTATTGCTTTTCCGGTGCATCATAGAATCCACCCCTTTTTCACCATCCACTGTTGCTCCGAAGTACCCTATTTTATGTTCTTTCTTGTTTTCTCTTTTTTCTCCTCTCCAAATTTCGAGCCACAAATACTTCGACATCGTACAAAACCTGAAAATTCTGAGAGAGAAAGTTACCTTCTCTGCCCTTTTTGACTTTTACTTTTAATTCGGTTTAGTGATCATTTTTGGTTTTGTTGTTGTGGTTAATTTTGATTGGCCTTTGGTTGCTATTGGTTGTAAGACTACTTTATTCTTTGTTTTTGCCATTCCTTGTGACACCAAGTAACCATTTCGAAGGAGATCTTTAAACGACTATTAAGGCTACTTAAAATACTATTATTTTGCAAAATAAATATTCCATAAACTAAGTCGAAGAATTATTGTGCCTAACCGATAGAGACCTGAGTTGATTAACTATTTATGTCAACCCAAAACACACGTAAATGGAATGTCTTTTCTCGAAGTTTTGGGAGATGATGACTTCAAAGGCACTGAAGGTGGTGGAATGCTGAATGTGCACCAAAAAAGTGTCAAGTATATTGATGGTTTCATGTAATATTCCTTTTATATTTATCAAAAAGAAAAAACCTGAGATTGATTTATAAATTAATAAAATAAAATAAATAAATAAAATAAATAGTGGTCGTGGGTATTCAGATGGTTACGGATTAGCTGACAGTCACTGTGCAGCCAATTAAAATGTTCAAAAAAAATGTGTTTCTTTTTGTACTGCCACTTTTCTGAACACATGATACTGATATCTCTAACGAGATATCAACCATTAAACTTAATGCAATATATATATATATATATATAGAAATTCATATTCTATTTTGTTCTTTGCTACTTAATTACCCCCACCCCCAAATTATTGATAGAATAACCAACCGTGCTATTTATGTAAGTTTCTAGATTCTCTTTTTTACTTGATAATTCAGTTTATTTAAGTAATCAATATATTTCGATTATAGTTTTTAGTTGGTAAAAATTACTAAAATTATAAAATCATTAAACTATTTATATTTTGGTGATTAATGTACATAAAAAAGAAAAGAAGAAATTAAAGTTTTATAGTAAAATATAAAAAAATGGCATTCATTTGGGGATGTTTATAGGAAAAAAAAACCTAAAACAATATAAGAATCATTTTTCTATATAAGTTTTTATAATCTTTTTACTCTTATCCAAATAATTTTTAACTTTTAATTTACATATAAATAAACTTATACATTTAACTTGGATTCAAAATCAACCCGTAAATTTTAATTTATATTTAAATAAATATTTAATATAAATTATAATTTTATTTAAAATAAAATTTTTTAAGATACAAATTAAAGAATAATTTATTTAGATATAATAAAAAATATAACAACTTTACGTAAAGATATACGACTCCTTAACTTTTTTTTTTAATATTTTAGCCAACAAATACTATTTCAACCTTTTTAACAAATATTTTAAAGACCACTTACTAATTAAGGTTGCATGTAAAAGAGAGAGAGAGAGAGAGAGAGAGAGAGAGAGAGAGATATATATATTATATTTATTATTTAATACGTTTATTAAAATCGTCATGGCAACTTGGAAATACGAACTCAAATAAAATAATAAAAACTTCAAAAGTAGGGAAATTTTGTTGCGGTGTTATTGGTTGTATTTCTAAAGTATCATTATTATAAATAATTTTTTTATTGTTGATAAAATTTATTTAATTTATAAGTAAAAATTTGTATTTTATTAAAATATTTTTTAAAATGGATGGCATGATAATAAACAAAAAAAAATTTTAAAAAATTTCATATGTAACTGCTTTATCTTAAATATTTTAAGTTTCAATAACTTTGATAATTAATTCAATTTATTTGATATAAATTAAAAAAACCTTAAATTTTACATTAAATTATTTATTTTTATACTAATATATGGATTTATTATTAGGTGATTAATTGTTGGTAAACTCTTGCTGACCGTTTGGTGGTTAAACTCTTGCCGAACATTAGTTAGTTGTCACCCAAAAGCAAAAGCTGTTTAAAATTTAAGATTATTTTTTTAATAGGTAAAATCAATAAATCTAAGGTTAAATTAAATACTAAAATTATTTATTGAAATAAAGTTAAAAGAATAAAATATCATATTTTTATAATAAAAGAATTCAAATAATGTTCCTAAATATTAGTAGTAGTAAAAGCGTGGAGGGTAAAGTATAATTTATAAACAGTTGCTGCTTTTTTATTTTTTTATTTTTAGTGTTATAAATGATAATTAATAGAAATTACTGTTATTAAATAAATAAAAAATAAATTAGTTTTTATGAGAACAAGCAAAGTAAGAAACAAACAAACTTGCTATTTTTATCTTTTTCAATTATTTTTAATTTTTTGTCTAAAAATGGCGAAAAGAGAGAGAAATTGAAAGCTTGAATGCTGGAGATAGCGTTCTCTCTCTCTCTCTCTCCCTACGTTGTGGCAATGATTTTCGTGTCCCAGACCCAAGCGTAAGTCTCTCCTTTTTTGTCTAATTGTGTTGTGTTTTGATTTGTAAGAAATGAGCAAAGAGATTGTAAAGGAAGAAGCGCCGTCGTCGTCTGGTGTTGATTCAGCGGAGAATCGTCCTTTTGGTAGTCTGAGAGGCGTCCAATGGCGTATCAATCTTGGGATTTTACCTCCTCCTTCTTCAATTGATGATCTTCGTAGGGTAACCGCTGATTCTCGCAGAAGGTATTCCTTTCATTTTTTTTCCTTTTAACTTTTTTTTTTCTTAAGAAAGATATAACATCAGTGAGACATTGTAGTTTTGAGCTTCTTTTATGGTACAGATTACGAAAGTTTGATCTTTTTTCTTTTTCTGATTTTAAATCCATTATATTTTCTACAGTTTTATTCTCGTTTTCCTTTTGTAAAGCATTTCAGCTGATTCGAGCATAAATTTTATAAAAAAATGATAGCTTTGTGTCTCTGGGTTTTCAGGGGATTTTACTTTTCTTATGTTTCCTGTTTGGATTATTTCAAAGAACTTTGTTTTCCTAAACTAAATTGCAATTAATCAATGATTTCAGTTTTTGCCTCCCCCCTCCCTCTTTTTTTTTTTTTTTTCATTTTTTGAAATTAAAAACTAACCCATGTGGCTTCAAATCTCTGCTTTGGTGGTAGATATGCTGGGTTGAGAAGGCGACTGTTAGTGGATCCACACGTTCCCAAGGATGGAGGAAGCAATTCCCCTGATCTTGTCATGGATAATCCACTCTCACAAAACCCAGGTAATTGTAATGTTTCTGCGTTTCTTTTGATAACATTTCATGGCTTTGGTTCTACTTCACTGTTGGTTAAGTAATTGTGTGGTTGACTCATTAGGTTTTGTTTTAATTGGTACTGTTGTTTTTTGCCTTGCTGTGCTATCCTGATTAATGTTAAATTTATATGGACAGTGTTTATGGGTCCAATTTTTGTTTCAGTTGCATCCTTTTACACCCTGTCAGCCTGCTTGGTTGGTTTTCAAGCCAGGAATTTTAACTCATCTTTGTCAATGGAAAATTAGACTAGCCTAAATGTTTGGAATATTCTTCATTGAGCAAAATTACTATGGGTTTCATCCTATTTTACATTTTTTGATGCTCGTTGCTTGATCTATATTGAAACAATAGCTAATTCTTCATGCAGACAGCACCTGGAGTCAATTCTTTCGGAATGCTGAGCTCGAAAAAATGGTTAATCAGGATTTATCACGATTATATCCGGAGCATGAAAGCTACTTCCAGACTCCTGGATGTCAGGGAATGTTGAGACGCATTTTGTTGCTGTGGTGCCTTAGACACCCTGAGTGTGGTTACAAACAAGGTAATTTCCTAACCACTCTGCATATATGTGTTATTGCTATCACATTGTAGATTTTGGAAAACTAAATGAGCAATGCCTTACAATCCTATTTATTGAATGTGTTTTTATGAGTTTTTATCCTAATTTTTCAGGAACAAAAGTAACATATTTGCCCTCAGCTTAGGTTAAGGCTAGTTGGAGTTCGTAATATAAATTTGATTTCATAGTATGTAATGACAAACCGTTGGAATTTGGAACACAATATCCAGGGTCTACTATCTTGTAGTTCTTACTATATTAATATGCAAGGCATCAAGCTGGCTCCTTATCTGTTTCTGTTTCCTGCTTATTTGTAGGAATGCATGAACTCTTGGCTCCTCTGTTGTACGTTCTTCATGTTGATGTTGAGCGTCTTTCAGAAGTGCGGAAGCTATATGAAGACCATTTCATTGACAAATTTGATGGATTTTCGGTTGAAGAAAACGATACCACATACAATTTTGATTTTAAGAAGTTTTTAGATTCTATGGAAGACGAGATTGGATCTCAAGGTAATTCAAAGAAAGTTAGGAGTCTTCATGAGCTTGATCCTGAGATACAGACCATTGTATTGCTAAGTGATGCTTACGGAGCTGAAGGTGAACTTGGTATTGTCTTGTCTGAGAAATTTATGGAACATGATGCCTACTGTATGTTTGATGCTCTGATGAGTGGGGCACGTGGTTCTGTTGCTATGGCAGATTTTTTTGCCTCATCTCCTGCAGCTGAGTCCCAAAGTGGCTTGCCTCCCATCATTGAAGCCTCAGCTGCACTGTATCATTTATTGTCAATTGTTGATTCATCTCTGCATCGCCATCTTGTTGAGCTTGGTGTTGAACCCCAGTATTTTGCGCTTCGCTGGTTGCGGGTTTTATTTGGACGGGAGTTTTCACTTCAAGATCTTTTGGTTGTATGGGATGAGATTTTCACACAAGATAATAGCCCACTTGATAAAGTTTCTAATGATGATGAGAGTTTCAGTTTCAAAATACGCAGTTCACACCGTGGAGCATTAATTGCTGCCATGGCAGTCTCTATGATACTTTATCTGAGATCTTCCTTGCTTGCCACTGAAAATGCAACATCTTGTCTTCAGAGACTTTTGAATTTTCCAGAGAGTATAAATCTGAAAAAACTTATAGCAAAGGCAGAGTCACTGCAAAATCTTGCATTAGATTCTAACATATCATCGTTGTCATTTACATTTGGTGGGGCTTATAACTGCAACAAATCTGCAATGAGTGGTCACAATGTTTCATTGGATTTAGTTTCTCCAAAAACTGCTCTAAGCCTGGTGCCTGACAGCTACTGGGAAGAAAAGTGGAGAGTACTGCATAAAGCGGAGGAACTAAGGCAAGATAGTTTAGGTAAACAAACTGCAAGTGGGAAAAAGAGATGGTCAGAAAAAGTAAAGCTTGGCATATCTAGAACTGAATCTGATCCATCACCTGCAAGAGCAGAGATATACCAAAAGGACCACAGGTTATCTGCTAGGCGTAGTTTGCTTGAAGATTTGTCTCGGCAACTTGGCTTGGAGGAAGATGCTGAAAAGGGAGGCTGTTTGGATGCTTCTAACTCAGAGGAGCATCATCCCATTGAATTTCAGGGGGAGGGACAAAATTGTACTAATAAAGGGTCTATTTGCACGGTGGAGGAAAGGTGTGAGAGCGGGAGTGGAACTGTTGTCAGTGAAGAAAACTCATCTATTTTTTCTGACCCGGCAAGTCCTGGTAGTGGCATTATTGACCATGAAAATGACACAGAAAAAAGTAGTGTTGCATCAAATTTATCCACGGATGAATATGATGATCATCGGCAAAGTAACCCAGGAGATTTACCTCTGCCAGTTTCCCTTCCTCATGAAGATGTCTCTTTAAATTCTCAGCATGAGGATCAGTCCGCAGGGAAGATGGTCTCAGCTACGAAGGTGCGAAGGCATCTTTCAGGTAGATTCCAGTGGTTTCGGAAGTTTGGACGGAGCAATGTCAGTGAGGAGACATCTGATAAACAAGGAGATACGCATGAGGCTGCAAAATCTCCAAATCATGATAGCAAGAGCAATACAGCAGACTCATCTACTGCTGGTGCTTCTTGCAATTCATCCCCCACCAGCAAAGGCGATGCTGTAGACCAGAATGTAATGGACACATTGAAGAATCTCGGACAGGCTATGCTTGATCACGTTCAGGTAATATTCTGGTTGTTGTTACTGTGCCAAGCTTTAAAGCTGTTGAAGGAAAATGTTTTATTGTTCAATAGAACGGTCTAGAAGAGTGGTTTTAATGAAAACATGAAGTTGAACTGTGAATTGACATAACATTGCATTATATATGAAGAATGTTGTTTAGAACTTGATGTATAGTCTTCACGAAGGTTTGTGGATGGGTGTTCACATCAGCCTTATATGCATAATTAATCCAGTCGGAAATCGAAAAAAGATTTGGGTGTTTAGAGAGGAGGGAAGCTGGTATTAGTTGATGTTGAATAAAGCATAACTGAAGGTTGGTAGTTTCTTTTTTATTAGCATGCTTTTAGATGCCACTAGATTCATGTTGTGCTCGTCTTCCTAGTAGAACACTTTTAGATGTCCTAGTAACATGCCTTTGTCCTATTTGGAAGATGGTGGCAATAACCAGGAGATATCAGGAATCTGTTCGTTCTCAAGTTTTTTCGAAAGTACATCTTTAATTTGTAAATATTTTATTTGGTTTACTTGCTATGATTTAAATGACCGTATCTCATTGGCAGGTTCTGGAGTCCGTTTTCCAGCAAGATCAGGGTCAGGTGGGATCATTAGACAACTTCTCTAAAAACATTTTAGTTGGCCAAGGACAAGTCACAGCCATTACAGCTCTCAAGGAGCTTCGGAAAATCAGCAACCTTTTATCAGAGATGTGAGAATTTTTTTCCATTTATGAAATCTGTACATACTTATGTAATTACCATTTTTTTGGTGCAAATAAAACTGAGTTTTGTTGGTTTGTTTGCTCATTTTGTAATGTATCAAAATCTAAATCTTTTGGGCGTCTTGAGAGATGATGGATGTATATATGCGTTTCTGTTTTGACATTGAATTTTTGAAAGCATAATGAGGAAATGCGATGAGTGTAGCTTTTTACGAGCAAAGGTTTCCTGTGTCACCTGGAAAGTTCATCTTGGTTTTGGGTTTCAGTTTTTCGCTTTTTCTGTTACTTTTCGAGACATTCATCACAGCATGCAGCAGTTTAGACGTTTTTCAGATGTTTAAGCTTACGAAATATGGGCTAAAAATAAACTATTGTCGTTGAACTTAAACATGCTGATTTATGCAAACTGTTTTTAAAATTTAACATTCGCAAAATTTGAATTTTAATATTTACATCTTTTTTATCTTCTTTTATCTTGAAACTATGTTTTCTTTGTACACAAAAACATAAAGGATGTGGGCCAAATACGTGAGTTATTTAGCATCATCCTCATTGGTACAGATGAAGAAAATAATGCCTTGGGGCGTTTGTGTTGCTAAAACTCCAAGTTCTCAGGGACATGGTTGAGGGTGGAGTAGTGGTTGAACGCACCTACCTTTTTGACAATCCTTGTACTGAGGATATCCAAAATAATCAGATAATTACGAATATAATTTCTTTTTTCATTGTTGTTGTTTTTCTTTAACATTAGTAGAACATTAGGCATGGCCACCAGTTATCAGTGGAAAAATTCTTTCCTTTTTTTTTTGGCAAAAATGCGTTCTGAGATTCGTATGAAGTAAGCAGATAACAATAATGACATGAACCTACTCTGCGGACAAAATAACATCCATAATAATAAATGAAGTCAGTCAACCTGACGTTAGCGGTACTCATTCCACAGCTGCTGCATTACAAGCTTGCATTTCAACCTTATCGTTTCCTATCCTATCAAATTTATCTGCAGTTTTTGCTGCTAAGCTTTATCTAAGCCTTTCTTTATATACCAAAAATTGCACAAAAGGCATCCCACACAAAACACAAAAGCAAAGGCCTCTTGCAGAGGACTACCAACAACCATACAATGACTGCACTGAAAGCGTTAAGTAGTACCTATTAAAAACATCGGCTTTTAATTTTCCTATTACGATTATTTCCAAGGAAAAGTGATAAAAGAAAACAATTTTGACCGGCAACTGAATTGGTTCACAAGGCTCATTCCTTCTCTAAACTACGATCTATTCTATGTTGTGGAAGCCCGGAAGAAGAGACGTGATGAAGCCAAAGACAATCATCTGGATTTCCTTGACAATTCCCCACCAGTGATTACCAGCATTTCCTAAACCAGGATCTGCTGCATTCTCATTCTCAACCACCCGATCAGCATCATATGCTGGTTGGTTCTCATTCTCTGCTCCTGCTTCTTCATATGATCCAAGATACAAGGTTAAAATAAATAAACGAGCATGTAGAATCACACAATCAAATATTACATCAAATATAGAATTAAAAAAAAATCTTCTATTTTTATCTCTCAGCACGCGAGAATCTAAACTTGTGACACTACACAGTAAAATTACATTTTATTTGAACAGAAAACGATGCAAGGCTAGTGCTAACAACATGTGGAACTTTGTTGCATGAACTTAGCCATGTAACTAAGTTAGCCATAGCTGCTAGATTGCATCTCTAACTAGGAAGGTTAGCTAGGATTTAACTTTCTTGCTTATCATTAACTTGTTATTACTGATAATTATCTTTAAAATAGGCTGGCTCTAAATTCTAATAAAATCTCTAAAGGTTGTACCTAACGAATCTCTAAAGGTTGGTTTTCCTTAAAAACTCTTATTTTTACTTCATTTTTATTTTATAAACGTCAAAGCAGCTCTTTCAAATTCAAAAGAACAAAGATTTTTGGGCTGATGCAGGATAAAAGCCAATGGCTTGTAATCACCAGTCACAACGATGGATAACTTAATGAAACCACAGGTTACTTTTGGAAATTATCATTCAAGATACAATATTAATCTTGCTTTATCAGACAAAACTTCAAAAATTTATTATATACTAATGTTGCAAAAATATGCATTAACAAACGCAAGAAATGAAGTTTAATTACATATTCCCTGCCTGCTTAAACACCCACAATAACACTTGGGCAAAAAAGAATGAATGAAAAGGCTGAATGAATTTCATTTCATGTAAAAATAAACTAAAAAATGCAAATTACCTGCCAAAGCAGCATTTTCATTGCCCTGCCTTCCAGCAGCGGGAACGTTCTCTGCTCTGGCAGCCGGCCTAGGCGGATGAGGAGGTGCAGCTGCTCTCTGCATGCCTTGGGAAAGCCACCTTATCAATGGTGTCAGAGCTCCAGTTTGATATCTGCAGAAAACCAATGTTTTAAGTCAGCTTCCAGTATCACACTGAAAAGTATGACAAAAAAGAAAAAAGAACAACAGAAATGACATCAAATTTAGAATTTAGAATGCTGCATAAAAACATTTGCCAGTGTTAATCTCAGGAAATTAAAATCAAAGGGGAGGAGAAAGAAAAAAACTAAACTAGAAGTGAAAAGGTAAATAGAAAAAAAGAACCACCACTTTTCACAGTTTTCCCTCATTATTTGGGGGGAAAAAAAAGTGCTGTACTTCCCCCATTTATTAGTCTAACACCATTAGCAAAGCATATAGGTGATCCCAACAACAAAAACGCCTTCAACTACCCCTCAAGGAAAAGATCATATTTTTTTTAGAGCGAAAGGTCACACATTCTCCAGCAAAAAACCTCTTCTTGATAATCCCAAAAAAAAAAAAATAAACACTCTTCTCAAACCCTCGCTTACACCCCATGACCCATTAAACGACAGCAGTCCAATCAGTACAAAGATGGTCAAAAGCAGGATTCTAGGACTTGTATCTTAGCCTGGATGAAAAGAGAGTAAACTAAAGGAAATTGGGATCTGAATTGTGATTTTGCCGCATTTTTGCATCTGATTATGATCCAAATTTCCAAGTCTTGATTGCCTTCAGTAAGTTGGGTTCTTTTGTGGTAGATAGATAGAGCTTCAAGCATAGGGGTGGATTTTGCACCATATTATTTGTCATTTCTGCTTTCTAATAAAAAAGCATGTGGGGAGAGAGAGAGAGAGAGTTAAAGCAAGCCTCAGCAGATGAAAGCAGTAGGAGTAGAAAAACGAAGCTTAACAAGAAAGAAGAAATGAAGGATGGACAGTAGAGAGAGCAGTTTATATAATTGTGCATCTTCCACAACTTCAGCAACGGAACAATCAACTAACAGAACATGATCTAAGAAAACAATTAAACCCTCGAAAAACTTGTCCATCTGAACAATCTGGAAAATAGCAGTTCAGTGCAAGTCTTAAAATCAACAGCAATCAGAAGTTTAGAACTTACAAGTAGACAAGTGAAGCAAAGAACACAAGGACAGCCAGCCTCTGTCTCGATCCATCTTGGTTGAACAAAAATATTACCGCTGCTAGCTTAAGTATAAGCAACAAATCCAGCTGAAATGCAATTTGGAATCTTCTTACAACTTGTCTTTGAGGTCCTACCTGCTGCTGTTGGTTTTGCGGTTGTTGTGCTCCCTGCCCTTGCTCCTCAACTGCCACCCCTGCCTCCGTCACAGGCCGACTATTATCGGAAACCATGCAACACAGTAAGATAAACAGCAATCAACCATAATGTTACTTATAATCCTTTTTACCAGAAAATATGCATCATTGTTCTGATTCCCCTAACTGAAAAAGCTCTGGAGTTAACTAAATGTTTACTTACTAGAGTACTTTTGTGTCATCGCACTCTATCTATAGCAATATCCTTCATGTATCAAGCCAATCCAACGAAATCCACCAATATTTTTAGAGTATATTAAAAAAAATTTCCCAATATACTAGGGATTTTTCTTTCTATATGAATTTCAAAATCGATGACAAGCTGGTCAATCAGAATAGGATATAGATAGGGTAGTAAAAGGATTAATATACAATTTTGGTCACCAAAACCAGTGAGACGACAAGCTGTGTGATCTTATATCTTCTACTATATATGTTACACCTTTTAAGGAATAAAAAGTTTAAGGAATTTAGACTAGCTTAACTAAAGCCAGACCTAAACATAGTGACGGCAAAAAAGAAAAAGTCAAAAGAAAAATAATGACCAGTAAAAATTCACACGATAAACCAATTAAAAGAAGTTAGGTGCCTAATGAACTCAAACAGTCCCCAAGCATTTAGTAAAAGTGCAATGTAGTACCACTTCACCAGGAACATGTAATTTTTTTCACTATGACCATAAGATTAGGATATCCAATATAGTAGATGCAAACGGTCAGCTGGTTAATTCAATCATAATTTTGCAACAATATAAAATAAAAATAAAAACTGGAATACTGCAATTGAGAAAAATGATAACTGAATTTTGTAGGTTAATAGGGATCAATTTTAAAATTTGACATATTGTTCAAGGCCTAAACACATCATTTTGATGAAAAACACATATGCTTAAGATTTTAGGAAACAATATTCATCTAGGAAATGAACATTTCAACAAACGTAGCCCAAAACATTAATTAAAAACTACAAACTAAATCGAGGTTCCCCAAAAGAGCAAGTAATGGCAAAATGAGGATGGAAATTAAGTTAAAAGCAAGCATACTGATAGCATGAGGAAATTTTGAATCAGGCATTTGAGATGGCTTTTGATTCCATCCGCTTTCTTGAAATTGAATGCATAGCTAAATTTATTTTTCTTAAGCCAAAGAGAATTTTTTTTGGAAGAGACAATCAAACAAAAAAGAAAGAAGCAAAGAACATAGAAAATAAAAAAAAAAATGAGGCTCCTAAGTTTTCAGTAATTGCGGCAACCCAAAAGCCTGTGATCAGTGCTGACATGTTGTGATGATGTAAAGAACGGTAACAGGCAGCTTATCGTTATGGGAAAAAGACACAGTTACCAGGTTGAAACTTGAAATCTAAGGCAGAACAATCACATGAGATACGAATCCAAGGACTTAAAACGTTTGGCTAAACTGAAATGTAAAAGTAATATATTATTTTTACACATACTTTGATTGCTGGCTTGTGCATGAATTGTTTTAAAAAAATAACCAATCAACATGGATTGTTTTAAAAAATTACCGATCAACAGACAGACCACTTCAAATTCTTTCTTCAAAGTCAGCCAAATGAACTGAAGACCCAAAATTTGGCGCCAGAAATTGGATGATTAAATAAATTGCTCAAAATACTATCTAATGGTGGAATGATAGGTGATTATACCTAAGGACATCTTCATTTACTTTAAGGAAGATGAACTACATAAATATACAAACCACAGATTTACTTACGTAGGCATATTATAGGTGAGAGGAATGAGATTGTTCAATGGAATTCCAGCAGTATGTCCCATAAATGGTAGAACAGGGACAGCATAAATGCCTGCTCCACGATTCGTCTGTTCCTGATTTTGTAATGAAGTTAAACCTGGGATAATTGCAGGATACATAATTGGAAACATCTGAAAATCACCATTTTGAAAAGTTGGGAGACCAAGGAATCCAGGAACCTGCAACATAAAAGCCAATGAAGAAAAGAACAGAAATTTGCCAACACAAAACACTAGAGAAGAAAAATGACATTACAAAACTCTCATTCACAAATGATACTTCTTCTCTTCTTCCAAAATACCAAAAAAATTGTAAAAAAAGAAAGAAAGTTTTCTACAGACTAATTAAAACAAATTTTTACGAGTTACTAAACAGGACAGCATAGGAGCAAGCTAGATTCAGTGTAGATTTAATTTTGTAAAATTCAGACGCTTCTATTACTTGGCTGGATATTATTTGTGGAAGAAAGACTCTCTAAATTATGTTATGAGTGAAATATCTCTCAAGAGACATAAAAGATCTAAATGCTCAAGCATCCCATTTAGCTACCAAATGACTGGAACACACAAACGGTGCATCTCTTCATTTGCAAAGGTTTTCCACTGCACATTACAATGCCATTTATCACGCACTTTCTAGCACTGTGAGAGCAAAACGCCAGGTATCTCGAAATTGATCATAACTGGTGGCATACCATAGTCATCAGCTTTCCTTTTTAACACAAATAACCCACGTGGCAATCACCTAATACTTGATCCCAAGAATTGATCCAGGTTCACTGTCCATTGTGTGTCCGCCAGCTATAACAAAATGAAGCCTATGCTAATTTTTTTTTCCCAAAAAAAGTAAGATTTGCAACTGATGGTCCAACAACTAAAGGAATGCATTTCCGTAATAGCATAGATAAGATGCATGGATTTTCAAGCAAAGAGATAGCGAAATCTCTTTCTTCCCTCCTTTTAAAGTAACTACTGCCAAACATCTGAAAAATGTCTGCACCAGGCATGAACGCCTAAGCTGAAAGTTCAAGAAAAAAAATACGGCGCATTCACTTGGTTCTCGAGAGTCAAGAGTTCACCGCTATCAACATAATTTATTAACATATTAAAGCGCAAAAGAACTTTATAGCAGGTTCAGGTAAAACAGTCCCCAAATCTACCCTCTCATGAGAAGCAAACTCCGCGTAGATAACATCCCCCAAAAGAACTTGTAAATCATTCTCTACACATCTATCCATCAAACACAATATCCAGATTATTATCTACAGAAAACCCACAAATACATAAACAAACTTATAAATTACAGTCTCAATGGGAAAAGAAATGCCAGAAAAAAAAGCATGATCTAATTTGAAAAATCTAACTATTTTCACGAATAATAATAAAAATAATCAAAAGTTATTGGATTAAAAAATGTACTTTAACATATGACATCATCGGCCAAATACTCGCCAAAAATATATAGCTAAAACTCAGATGCCATAATTCTTAAACTTTAGATAAATTAAAACCATCACTTTATATCCACCCCAATCCAAAAACCATTATCTATCTGGACTTTAAAAAAAAATAAAAAAATAAAAAAAAAAGATAAGATATACCCAGCAAATTCAACCCCAAAAGACAGATAAATTCCCAAGAAGCAACAGGAAAAAAACGAATAAATAATTAGTCTTCCCAACCCAAATTAAAAAGCTATTGGATTGTAGGGAAAATTCATTAAAAAAATGTGAATTAAAGATCAAAACCTGGGATATTTTTCCAGCGTCAAGGGTGGATCTTGGTTGCGAGCTTGATGACGCCACTTCAGATTCTTCTGCCATTTACAAGGGGAAATGGAATTCAGATCACTTCGATTATTCTAAATCTCAAATAGTAATATTTTGCTATATCTTCTTAGAGGGTCCCCCCCCCCAGTCTCTGATTAGTTTTTGATTTTTTTTTTATTGATCACCTTATTATTACGTGAATTTTGTGCTGTTTTGCCAATAGCAACGTGCCACGTGTATTGTAGTTTTTCTCTAGCGAACTTGCCACGTTAGTTGCTTATATATATATATATATATATACAAATTTCATTTTCAATAACATAAAAGAACGTGTTTGGGTTGTTGAATTATGCAAAGAAAAGTAACCTTTTTCTTTTTCATAATTTATGTCACTTTATTTCAAATTTTAAACATATGAATTTGTTTAACTATTGAAGCTTTATATTTTTAAATTTGTGCTTGCAAATTATTAGAATTCAATTCAAAAAAGTTTAATTTGATCATTATCGTATTGAATTCAAATAAATTGAGATAAGCTTAGTTTGAATATATTAATTATTAATTTGAATTATTGTGAGTCTAATTAAAATTTAGTTTTTAATATACTTTTATTGTTTTTAATCATAAATTTATAGTTATAGCCTTAAATTAGTTACATAACCCTAAAACCTTAGATGTTTCATGGATTAGGTTAGGTTGAGTTAAAATTACTTTAGGCTAGGTTGGGTTAAAATTACACTTAACCTTGATATTAATATCATCTATATTTATTTAAACCTTGTCTAACCTATATTTTTTTATAAAATTTTTCAAAAATGCTTTTTAAATTAATTTGTAGTGATTTAATATATTTCTTTTATTAAGTTCAAAATAAAGATAACAATTTTTTTAACATTTATATATAATTATTTGTATTTATCCTTTTTATAATATAAATTATATAATACTATATATTTTTGATAAATTGGGGATGGGAGAGGGGATCCTTGAAATCGAACAAGCTTACATACCACCTTTAACACACTTTTGGCCATTAAGATTATTATCTAATATATGAGAAGCAAAGTTTTTTTAATTCCATTAGTAGGGTTAAAACATTGATATATATCATATTTATTTAGTTTTTGTTTTTTTTATATACATTCAGGACACAAAAGCAATGCTTTAACCTTGATTGTGGAGTTAAAAGAAACTCTACTACTAGTGTACTAAATAATGGAAAGTTCACATTTTGAGCGGGCTAGATAATAACTATAAATGATGTTTTATGTGCTGAGGCATTGGATATGAGGGAAGGGACAACATTAGCTATAAAACAAGGTATGGCGAGATTGATACTAAAAATTGATTTAAAGAATTTATATGATTGCTTGACAAAAACAGTAGCTGCTGAGCATTGGAAGATCAGACCAGTCTTCAATGATACTAGAAACATGAAATGACTCATACAAGAATCTAGATTTAGTTTAGTTTGAAGGAAAGTGAACTTAGTTGTTGATTAGGTGGCTAAAATATAGGGAAGGAGATGTGCCTAGAAGAGTGGGTGAAGTAACCCCCATCTACTTTAGTCTTCATTTTCAATAAAGATGGTCTCCCTGCGCCCCTTTAATTTGCTGGGTTGTTTTAAGTTGTAAAGATTTATGCTGCAATATCTTGTTTGATTTATAGAAGTTTTTATCATTTGGTCAAAAAATATATAGTTGATAAATTAGTCGAGTTTGGACATTTAATATTGGAGCTAGTGTACGTTCTTAAATGGGTTTCATTTTATTACCAAGCATCTTTTTCGAATATAATATTTTTATTTAAATTTTTTTAAATATTAGATAAACTTTTAAGTTTAGACAAATGATCCAACTTATCAACACCTTTGCTTAAAATCATAACAATGTTAGTGCATTTGGTTGGCTGTAATAAAGATTAGAATCAAAATCTATTTTTAAAGTTCATTTTAATTCCATAATTTGATTCACCTTTCGTTTATAAAATAATTATATTGAATGGGCTTCAAGAATAATGTTTGATCAATTACCTTTTTAAAGTTTTACCAACAAAATGGCCTATGTTACACAGCGAGCATTGATGAAATTTCAAGTAAGATTGACCGATTCAACCATTCAATCTGGAATCGGAGGGCTGATGATGCAAGAATAAACATTAATCTGTAAGAATTGATAGCAAATCAGAAGCCATTAAACCATAAAAAACCTGTGAGTTTTTTACACTGCCTTTGGGCTCTTTTCAACCCATTGTTGTAGAAATACAAAGCCTGCAAGAATATTGATTAAACTAGAATAAATATCAATATGAAAGAAACCAATAGCAAATCGAAAGCCATTAAATAATGAAAGACCCGTTGTTTTCTTACACCCCCTTTGCGCTTTTTTTAGCCCGACTCTTTAAAAATTCAAAGCCCAAAACTCAACCACCTTAGCTTGACTAAACCAAAATAAAACTTAAAGCCCACTTAACCATTTTAAGGCATCAAATGCACAGATTTCCATTTCATTGTTCTTTCCCTGTCATTTTCAATTCCTTGTTTCCATAGCCGCCTTAATCAATATATCATGTTATCTTCTTTCCTCAAAGTTGGCTTCCATCACTCTCTATCTTTCACTTTTTTTTTTTTGTCTGTGTTTCTTTCAAAGTTTCTTTCTTTTTTCTTTTATCTTTTATCTTTCATCCATTTTTTTGCTTGTATTGATTGATTCTTATTTGTTTGTGTTATTTTCAAACACTAGTAGGACTTAGAAGCCCAAAACAAGAAGAAAATCATAAGGTTTTTCATTTCCCTTTAATCCTTTTTTCGTGGGTAATTTGCAAAATTGTTTAGGACTTAATAAGCATCCTCATAATCTATGAAAGAACATGTATGGGTCTTTTTTTGATTGCTTATTAACCTATAACTAGTATGAAATGTTTTATGGCCTTTTATATAAAAGTAGATATGGATTCAATGGATAAAATTTGGTGAACAAAGTACACATTACCAGTAAAGTTCTTGAAAATACAATCTACGGAAGTACAATAAATAAAGAAAATTAAGTCTTTTAAAGGAATTTTGATTTAGGGTTTAAGCTATTTTTAGATCATAAAATCTCACAAAGCAAGTGAAAATATTGTTTTTTATTTTTATAATAGCAAAGGAGAAATGGCCATTTACGGAAGGAATTTAGCAAGGTTCGAAAAAGATGCCCGAAATAGTGCTTAATTTTTTAAGGTTCTTTTTCAAAATGATGTGGAGATAGCTTGCATGGTGTTTCTAGACTTTTTATAGTATTATGCTTAAATCATTCATAATTTGATTCATACGTATTTTATGCCATAATCAAGAAAATGTGCATTTTTAATAATTGGCAATGTCACTTATGTGGCAATGTCTTTTAGATAAATTATGTCTTTATTAACAATCAAGATTTACACAGAATAGAAATCAAAATTTACCTGCACAACTCTTGAGAATATTTGAACCTCTGGAGCATCTTTTAGCTAAAAAGTATTTAAATTAGAAGCATTTATTGATGAGCAAGAACATATTTTTAATTTTATCAATAACCACTTGGTAAATATTTTATACTAGTTGTTACCCACCATTCATAAAGTGGTTCGTACCACTTGGTACATGTAACAAGGCTCCTAGGAGGGAACCAAAGGCTACTCGAAATGAAGATTTTGGGAAATTCTGAAGGCAACCTCTATCTGACAAATGGCTGGCAACAATTTCTCCAATCACATTTTCTTAAATATGGAGATTTCGTCACTTTTAACTATGATAACTTAAATACATTCTTTGCTTACATTTACGACAAAGGATTTGTTAAATAGAAAAAGTTAGCTAACAATCTTTATTAATATTGCAATTTTATTTTTATTAACTTAACGTACCTTTTCTTTCCAATTGTAAGCCAAAAGGAAGGATACGCAATCTTTTTTTTTTTTTTTTTGTAGTTAAAGGCTAAAAAGAGGAAGTGACTAGAATTAGCACCTCTAGGATTCATCACCCAAAATTGCCTCAGTCGATACAAATGATTGATGATAAAATGAAGGATCATGATAAAAGAGAGTTCAAGCCTTGTCCAAGGGATATAGAAATTAATAAAATAGAAATAGAGACAGAATAGATGGAAGAGGATCATGAACATGAGGTTTTTTCTTTACTTTGAGAGAAGGATAACTATTCAAATGTTTTGTCAACCTATTTGTTGGTACTATATTTCCAAACATAGTTTCCAACTTTTATCCACGACAACAAGCAATCACCAATTGCATTTTTAAAGTAATGGCGCATGTTATAGGCATTTTTGCATTGCAATATGTACCCTATAAAGAAACCAATTTGACTCTTTTAGTCCCAATCAAACGCAGCAAATGGAAAGTAAAATAATATATAGTAATCAGATTAAGGTATTTTTGACTGGATAAAAGAAACTTATTCAAGATAACAAGCTAAAAGTTGGTGATCATTATGTTTGTTTTTTTTTTTTTCAAAATATCTTTGTTTAGCTTTATGGTACATATCCATCGAGGATAGTTATATTCCAAATGGATAGTTATATTCCAAAAATGTCTCTTCTTTTGTATATTATGCGTAATAAGACAAAAGCACTTTTGTGAGCAGATGCCTTGCTTTTACTTAGTTTATGGTAAACATTTTTGTATCCATGTATGTATTTCTTATAAATATTAGTATGCAAGGCTAACATTTTTTATTTCCATATATGTATTGCTTATCAGTTATAAATTTATCTTTCTTTTCTAAGTTAACAATAGTCATTTGGAAAGTTATCATAATATAGTATCTTTATTATATACATAATATATTTTATTTTATTTATTTGTAAAGCAATTGATGCCAACTTTTGACATTGCTGTAACATTTTTTTTTTGTTTATGAACTTCTAGGAGAAGTTTTCACAATGGACATTTTAAAAATTCTAATAGCAGAATCTACTTTACGAAGGGTTGGTTGAACCTTATTCAGGCACATTTCCTTGAGTACGGGATTTTGTTACTTTTAAATATGACCTACATAAAACATGTCATGCCTATATTTATTGTCCGCGATATGCCTCCGAGGACAATACAACATATCCGACTTTAAAATACTTTATGGGGAGAGAGAAAAAAGTGTTTTCTCGCTTTGTGTAGAGGTTGTCATCGAAACAAATTGCTCTTCTAACTATTTTCGTATGGCTACAAGAAGTAAATAAGAATATTGAAGTCACCATCAATCATTTGGGCTAACTGTGAGTAAACAACTATAAAAATTGATTTCTTTTAACTTTTAATTTCGTTTTTGTCACCATGTGCCTTCACCCTGATGACAGGATGACATGCACTTAACTTAAAAGAATTATCTCTTGCTTGGGATTTTTATTTGGTATGATAGTGTGAAAGAAAAAGAGTCTTTTCTAATGCTAGAGTGGGGGGGATCATCAGACAAATCGCTCATTCGACTGGTTTTTAATAGCCACTACAAAGTGGCTGACAATTTGGAGTCGCCACTAATCATTTAGGGCTAGGTTTGACCGGATACCTATTAAAATTGATATCTTGAGTTACGAAACTCAAGGATTGGACTTTATGGTCTACCTATTTTAGAGTTCATTAGAAGAGTTCAGGAGTCAGTTATGCATAAAAAAGGATTAGCTCCCCCATGTGCCCTAAATTGGTATCTTTTGGCCATATAATACCTCGGCCCTAGTTTTTTCGATTTTTGTTGCATTACTATTTGTATATAATCCCTTTTTTATGATGCATGAATTTTGAAAATAGCCAATTTAATCTTAATAGAAAAATTTAATACCATTACATGCCCCAGAGGAACGGCAATAGATGAGATTAAAATATTTTTGGATTTAATTTAAAAAGAGTGTTTCATATAAAGTATTAGAAGGATACCGGTACAAAACACTGCCTTGATGATCATTTTTTTTTTACAAATTAAATCAAACACATGAATGATAAACTTGTCACCAGTAAAGGAAATATGTTAGTAAATTGTAAAGAACTATAATAAACATTACATAAAATAAACACACAAAAGCATAGAGATGAGGGATGATTATGATGTATCTCATACTTGTCTTCGGCTATTTAGGAATAATTGAATTAAAAATTTTGATATACGTTTAGACTCGGTGATTGATTAAAGCGTTAAAACTAAGGTTTCAATAAAAAATTTTAAGGTAACTTGGAGAGAGAAAATCTAATTTTTAATGAAATTTTTTAAAATCGAGGTTGAAAAATTCGTTTGGATAAAAATTATGGTAATTTTGGAAAATGGAATATTTTTTGATATTTTTGATCGAAAGGTTAATTTGAAAACTTAAAACCAATAATTTAAATAAAAGACAAAATTGATTTTCGAAGGTGTTTGGCCTGGACCAAAACCAGTAATCATCCTGACCCATACTAAAACTGAAACCTTTCTTTTCTCTCATTTCTTGCTAATTAACAACAAGGAAATGACGAGAATTAAGGCCGTTTCTGCTGCTCCAACCACTTGACCAAAAATTGAGGCTTTGTTGGTATAACTTCCTACTTAATCACTTTCATTTTTTGTTTTTCAGCATCTTTATCATTTAGTGAATCTTTCATGCTTCCATCACTCTCTTAAGATTCTTATGCACTATTGTGGCTTTTGGTTGTGGTAGCTTAGGATTTGGATGCCTTGATGCCCCTTTTGATGTACAATGTGTCTTATTTCATCCT
>JBBYHO010000006.1:15535733-15580876 GCA_038382025.1 Adansonia gregorii | reverse complement strand
GAAGACTTATATGGGGCATTAATCTTCATGTGCTTGGAGTAAATCGTATTCTTGATTAATAATAGCTAGAAGTATGTTCTTAATTAAATTCTTTCATTATAGACATTGATTAAGCAAACCTTTTGAAAAGCATTAAAATAATGTTTCTTAATGTATTTCCCATTCTATCAATTAAAAGAATTGAAATACCGAGTAAATTTAAGCCTCAAACTAAAAAATTCAATTTTTTTCGAGGAAAATAATTTTTGAAGAGAAGATTTAGTTAGAATTAAATACCAAGTAAACTCATCAAAATAGGAAAGAATTGTGTGGTTGATGTCAACTTATATAAAAAATAATGGTAATAGCTTTACCATATGAGGACATAAAAATTAAAAAATTATTATTACTAACCCTTAAAATATTGCATGAATTTTGCAAAAAATTATTTAATTATTGCAAAGCTCACTTTAATCACATTTGTCCAAATTTTACCTTAACCAAAATTTGCGTAACCCAAAATGAAGAAAGGAACACCACCAGAGGCATCTTTTCAACAACTTGAGCAATTATAGAAAATCAAAACTGAACGCTTTATCCAAGTACGAGTTAAAGTTTTTAAGTTATTAGAGGATAAAACAAAATATGCAAAAAAAATAAAACTTATAAAAATGCACAAAAAAAGGATAAATAAGTCTTTTGCTTATGAAGTGATAGAGAGAAGGAAAGAATTGCTCTTTAAATTGAAGCAATAATCTAAAGGTTTAGGTTAAGCCATTTTTAGTTCCAATCATTGATTTAGGTTTAAGCCTTATAATGTTTAGATATTCAAGATACATTTGTTTGAGTTTAGGCTTAGTTTTACATCATTTTTATTTTTGTGTTAAATATAATCATTTCAAATGAAATATAATCATTTTCTATATAATTAAAATATTTACATATAAAAATAAATTATTAATTTAAATAAGCTTTTACCATAAATTAGACTTATTGGATATTAGAGAAAATAAATACCCTATTTAAAAAATATGAAATAACATTTTAGGTTTGATAAAAAGCATAGTAACTCACTACTCATAAATCACATTAACCCATTACACATTTATACTAACCCTAAAATAAAATCTATATTAAGAATACGTATCTGTAGAACTTCTGCCACTTATCTAAAAAAATGAACATATAGTATATAAATTTTAAAACTTTTTATTATTCATTATAATTATAAAAAATGTGAATACTATTTTTACTAGGCTTTGTAATTTTGTTAGAAGTAAAAGTAGTTCATTTCGAAATTAGTATTACTCTATTGAAAAAGAAAAGAATGAATCATCTATAAACTTTTTGCTACCACATGTAGTATGTTTGTTGTTGCTATAGTTAAAAGTCTATACTTGACATAAGGGGATTGACAGTAGTTTTCTTTATCATACTGGAAAGCTAAATTCAACCAATATATAGTTGAACAGAGATCTTGATACAAATGACACTCGCATCTCCCCTCAAAATCGAACTATAAGGCTTCTATAATCTCTTTTTATACTCATATGTTTCCTTGACAACTTTGTTTGCCTTGAGCATTCTTTCATAAACATAAGCTAAAGTAGGTTTCATCAAAATCCATAATTCTCAACAAACGTATGAATGAGTAGAAACACAATTCAAAGAACCACAAAACAATCATTCTGAACTTGATTGTCCAAAATAACACACTGAACTTATTTTGCTTTAATTGATTTTGACACATTATAGCCATTAAACTCTCTAGAAGTAACCATGTCCTGCAAATACACTTGCGATTATGAAGGTTCTTTAAAACAATAAAAGGAGGAAACTGTGCATCAGTAGACTCATTCTTCCTGCATGTACCTTCAAATTGATGCACACTACGCCTAAATGGATTCATTACTTCCTTATTTGTTTCATTTTCTCTTTTTTTGTTTTTAAAATTCACTTAACTTTTCTTACATTCTAAAGCAAACATTTAGAGGACTTTCTTATACAGCCTAATATCATTGATTTTGACCAGCAAAATTTATTTTATTCTATCAATATGTCTACCTTTTATAACTCTAGAATGAAAAGTACATGTGAATATCTTTTGCCCATCATTACCTCTTGATTCCATCACATAAGCCTAAGTAAGGTAAAATTAACCACAAATGGATCAAGAAAATTAGTTTGGTGATAGTTGACGCATAGTGTTGGCAAGTAACCTTTCTTTATTGCCTATAACCAAAACCTTACACGGATGTAACCTGGATATAACTTCCATTTCATCCACTACTTCATGCAATCTCCCTCTTCTCTTATTAGCATTATTGGAGTCATTTTCAAATGAGTAGTCTCTTGATGACATTATTCAAGGTAATGCGAATGCAATGCAAAGTAGACAAACTATACTACTACAATATCTACAACATACTTATTTAAATATTTTGATTTTAATTAATTAATTATTGCTATTTAAAAAATTTAATGATAATGAAATTGTTTAAAGAAAAATGAAAAAAAAAGGGAAGAAGGAAGACTAAAGAAGTATATAATTATCTTTCATGATATTTTATTAAAAATATACTTGCCACTATTACTTTGAAAATCACATTTGTTAGCATTTTGTTAATCAAACTAATATTTATGCAAACTTTACTTAAAATATTAAAAACACAATCATTTTTATTTTTCCTTCTATTTTTCAATTTTTTGTTTTAATCAATTTATTCATCATTAAAATTTTTTAAAGGCTTATATATATATATATATGAGCCATTGAACAGTAATTCAAAAATCAAGTGGGCCCCTATTATTTTATTGTAATCAATTAAGCATTCAAACTTTTATTTCTCACTAATCAAACCCTTTAGTTGACAGAAAACACAATAACTAATTTTTCCCAACTTAGCTTACCCATTAACGATCTACACCGATAGTTATGGTTTCTGTCAACCAAAAGGCTTATTCTGTGAGAAATAAAAGTTTTAATGCTTAATTGATTGTAATAAAACAAAAAGGGCTTATTTGATTTTTGAATTATTATTCAGAGGTTTTATTTAATATATAAGCATTTAAATTAGTTAAATAAAAATAAAATAATATATTGATATCAAAGTCAATATATATAATTAAATTAAATATAAGTTTAAAAATTTTTGTACTAAAAGGATTAGGCAAAGGTAAGCTATTGTAGTCTAGGATCAGGTTAAGGAATGCCAAAGGTCATAAGTCATAGGTTATAAATCTCGTTGGGCATTTGGTATGAAATCAAATGGCTAAGGGTTGGCTTTGATACCACTTTTCACGAGGCCATTATCCTCTTCCCAAAAAACATGTCTAATGAGATGTGTAATACACCCGTTTATATACCCAAAAACCTTTCCTTTTTTATTTGACGTGAGATTAATGCACTCTGCCTATTTCTTTAGAGCGCTTGGCATGACAGAAGCACATTATAATTTAAAGTGCAATTCATTGAAATATGTTAAATAAAATGTCATTGCGTTTATTTATATAAACAAAAAAACACTAATTGTAAAGAAATATTGTCAGAATCTAAGTTAAAATTTATAAGAAAAAAATTACAAAACCATTTGAGCAATTTGACTTAGACTATGACTTAAATAAGTGAAAAACTATTATTTTCCCAAGCAAATAAAAAAATCATTGGTAATTACCTATCCTCAAAAAATGAGAGGTTTCAAACTTTTTCATAACTTATGTGATAATAGATTAAAAAAAAGTTATCATAATATTTGTAATGATACAAAATTTAGTTACATATAAACCCTAACATTACAATTGTTGTTTGATAAAATTAAACTACTTGAGAACTTTACTCAGTAATCAATTGTTAAAAGCATCATCTAAAATTTTTAGTGATTGTTTTTTTCTAGGAAAATTATCAGGCTATTGATATTTTCAATTAAAAATTTTGCTAATATATATAATACAAAATAACAAATAAGAATGAAATAAATCTTATTACTATTTATAATATAATATAATATATTTATACTATAAGGACCTATTCATTTATAAAATTTTATATATTGAATATAAAGTTATATATTATATAAATAATTAAAATTTTCATTAACATTTAAAACAGATTAGTATAACTTTTTTTTAACTTTATGAAATTAATGAAAATTATAACTTTAAAGATAAAATCATTTAATGTAAAATTTAACTCTTTTCTATTTATTATCAAATAAATTTATTTAACCAAATTCTTTCAATAAAATTAGAATTTTTATTTATAAATGTGATAAATTCATTAGCAAAAAATCATTTAACCAAAGTTTTTCACTAGAATTACAATTATTATTTATCAATATGATCATTACTAATAAAAATATTTAAAATAACAAAAAGTAGTAATATAATAAACAACAAAATATGTATTTTAATTAGTTTAAAAGATTCTTGGTATTTAAGTTGTATATATACTAGTATTTATTGTCATGTATGTTATACGTGAATACATATTATTTTATTTATTTAAAAATATGTAGTTATTTATATTTTACACATAATTAAAATTAATAAGAGTATGTTTGGTTCATAGGAATAGAATAGAGGAATAATAAAATAGCTATTTGATAGGAATAAACTAAAGTGAGAATAGTTATTACATAGTTTGGTTGATTGAATGGAATGGAATAAGAATTATATTACATTATTTGCTTGGTTAAAATTGTATTAAAGAATATGTAAGGAATATTATATAAGATGACTACTTACCCTTGAATTAAATTAATGATATTTTATTTTTATTATTTAATATATAGTAAAAAATTAAATAAATTAAGTTTATTATTAAATAATAAATTAAAAAACATTTTAAATGAAAAATCTAAAAATATTTTAATCAACGTTATTTAAAAATAATATTTAGAATTATATTAGAAATAAATATTTTAAATATATAATTTAAAAAACAATATTTAATATATAATTTTACACATCATATTTAATGTTAAAGAATAATATTTAAATATAAAAATGATATCTATATATTATATATTTAATTTTGCATATTTTTGAAATTTATAAATATTATTTTGGATTTATAAATAATATTTTTATTTAAAAATATATTAAATTAGATTAAATTAGATTTAAATATATTAAAATATTTTTATTTTTTTACACCTGTAAATGCTAACAATTTTCTCTCTTTTACTTTCTCTCTCTACTTTTTCTTTCTCCTTAAGTTTATCTTTTTCGTAAAAGAAGCCCATAAAACCTCATGGTTTTTCAAATTTTGGTGCTTCGTCGCCTCTAGCCACCACCTATCATCATGCCAACAACTGATAGCCATCGATCGCCAACCTAGAATCAACCCAAAATCCACTTGCACTTCATCGTGATCTTTTCTTTTGTATTTTCCAATTAGTTTTTGCTAAAACCTTCAGAAAAGCTTAGATCTACAAATTTATACCAAAAATCTCATATTTTATTCCACTATCCTCGACCATACTACCAACCACCATGTTCTAATATGTTTTTCCATTCTGTATTCCTTTCCTCTTCCATAAATTTTAAACCCTAAAACCTCTTAGAATTATTAACTCAAAAGTCATAAAGAGAGAAAACTTTTCTCTCCTTTTTTCATTTTTTTGCTATGTTTTTGGTTTTAACATGCCTCTATGTGATTGGGAAAGAAAGAAGATGCTCAGATTCTTAAAAAATGTTTGAGAGTTAAAAAGTTAAAAAAAATTTAGTGGAGGCTAGAAGAGCCATTATTTAGCGGATACTGAATCTCTATTAGGGGAAGAGGGAATTGTTGAACTTTATGTGGCTCACATGATAATTAAGTAGACCCAGATAAATATTTTAATTACTATTGAGGTGATATTATTTAGTAAATCCTATTCAGGTTAATTACTCTAGTGGTAAAAGTTAAACTCTATTTCAGTAACTAATTAGAATACAGACTCCTTGATGGTAGTATACGACTCTAATTAGTCTTCTAGTATAGCTCTCTAGTCTAGTCTATCTAAATTGCCTATGCACCATTGTAAGATAATTATCAAGAAAAAGAAATAGACTAGAAGGCTTATACAGGGTGTTCGTCTTTGTGTACTTAAAGTCAGGTTGCATTTTTTTATCAACAATGGCTGGAGATATATTTCTTAACTTAAATATTACATGCGAAATCAGAGCTAAGCTTTCTAGCCTTGTTCTTCGGATCATTCAGTGCAATTCGTTAAAAATAAATTTTTTTTCATGCATATATTGTTTGTGCATAAATGATTAAACAATTCGTATTAAGGATAAACGAGTTAGAATAAATATAGTAAAAGCGTGAAACTGAATTTTTAACATGCTATGATTAGTTTCATAATTTGTATTTATGTATCAAAACAAATTTCATGTATGTACCATAAATTTGCTTGTATATTATATTTATTAAAATTTCATTATGAAATTTTTTTATCAGTTCATATAAAACTAAAATTGATAAAGGGTTTTAACATATTAATCATCTATCTAAGTTATTGAGTACTATGGTTAAAGAAAAAAAATTAAAACAAGAAAATTTATAATATATCAAAACCAAGTCTTGTGAAAATCATAAAATTTTGATTATTTGATAATAATTTTCATGATTTTGTAAAGAATTGATGCTTGGGCTACGTAGATTTCATGCTAAATTATGTTTTTGTGATGTTAATTTCATCAGATAAGGTTCAAAACATGAAAGAAAACTGTCCAAAAACAAAAAAAGACCTGAATGGGTCACAACCTAGCTAGAAGAAGAAGAAAGGCTGGGACAAAGTCCCAGTGGAAGCCCAGACACACAAGTGGCACATGTAGTGCACGCGCCACCATCCTAGCGCCCTTTTTGTTTCGTCTTTTCCAGACTCAAATGTTTTATGTTTTTTAATTTTTTAGTGATTTTTATGGATTTTTTAGGTTACATAAAATATTTATCATTTAGTATTGGTGTTTACTTAAATAATAAATATGTTTCTGTATTAATAGTCTATAATTTTATTTCATGACAAAATATTTTGGCAAGATGTACTCTTCCTAAATAGTATCTAAAAATTCGTACTCTCAACCTAAAAGTTCAGTACATATATTTATAATAAAATTTGTTGTTGGAATTATAATGTAAATATGCTCATTTATATGTCATGAAATAAATACATTCCGATCTTGTGCATATTTTTATGTTACCTAAGAAGCATGTCATACATTATGTCATGATTTTTAAATCAATTATAGTATGACAATTAGAAAGTTCATTGTAAAATGTAAATTTTTTCTACATAAAAATTCAATGTCCTTATTAAAGATCCAAATCACTAGTTTGGTATTAGCCAAAGCATTTTAAGTTACATAATATAGATAAATTGGTAGTTATTTAAAATAAAAAATTTTTCTTTAAATAACTACATACGGCAAACATAAATAAAGTTTTATGCCATGAATTTATTTGGTATATATTTGAGTTATTAAATCATGTATGCAATTATTTATGGTAATATATTATGTCATTATAAAGAATCTAAATCAATTTCATAGAAATAGCCATAGCATCTTAAATTGATTGATTTAGTTTAATTAGTAGTTATTTAAGATAAAGATTTCTTTGAATAACAACATACGGATGATGGCATTAATATGTAATTATGCTATAATTGTAATAAGTTAACATGGTTTAATATTATGTTCTAATATAATTATTATTATGCAATAAAGAATTCTAAATATATTAAGAATGTAATTATTAAAGTTCTAAATCACTAGCTCAAGAGTAGCCATAACATCTTAAATTGGTTGATTTAGATGATAATTTGTAATTATTTAAAATAGGATTTTCTTTAAATAACTACACAAGAAAATGGCATCGATAAAGTATTATTTGTCATATGCAATAAGTTTTATGCATGCATGTTGAATGTTTTTATTGAGTTCTAAATCATTAACTTAAAGTAGCCACATCGTCTTTAGGTAATTGATTTAGATAAAATAGTTGCTATTTAAAACTACATAAAGAAAAATGATATTCATAACATATTAGACTATGAAATTAGTCATTTAGCCCCACAGAGAAATAATTAATTTTATAAAATGGTTAAAGAATAAAACAATATAATATTAAAGTTAAATTTTTCTAGGCCACAAGTATAGATTATTTAATTTTGATGCTTTAAAGTTATTATTTTATCATTAAAGTTATGTAAATTCATATGCATGATGCACCTCTACCCACAAGAATATTTGGATTTACATTTGAATATAGAGTATTTTATTCAATTAAAGTATAGTTCCTTGCATTTTGCAGTAATTTCCACTATCGTGAATAATAAGGTTGCTAGAATGAAATGTCATTTGGTGATAAAAAATTATTTTAACAAAGGAGTAAATTAAGTTATTTTTTGGGATAAGGACCTTACCTAGCGTTTTAGGTGGATAACTTGTCCTCAACGAATAAAGTATGGAAGAAGAAAATAGATTTCGATGTACAGTGGGGGCAATCTAATGGTTTAAGGATAATGTACATCAAATCTGTAAATCAATTTTGGAATTTATCCTAATTGTTATAAGGTCAAGGATTATTGTAAAATCACTAAAGACCAGATTGTTAAACCTGATAAGGTTTTGGCTTTCACCTTGATAAGGAAGCTTTCAGGAATAAAGTACAATAATTCTGAAATTATGCATGAGCACATTATAGGAGTTGAGAGGTATTGTTGCTCAACCTAAATATTCAAAATTGAGTTTTTTAGAGTAAATTTCTTATCATTTTTATATTCAACTTTTATTTCTAATGAACAATAAGAAACACATATAAAGAAAATGGTCTATCAATAAAATCTTAATTATATGTGTTTAATAGAAAAAGAGATTAAAGAACGAGAAACTAGATTTAGCTAGCCTAGTGACTCAAGGTAAAAAATGATAGTAGGCAAATGTGTTATAAAGTTGAAAAAAGAAAAATGCCAATAAAGAAAATGGCATTAAGTCCTTCATTTTGTTCTAACTCTGACATAAAGAAAAGATTGCCTAAAGTATAAAAGAGACTTAAAAATAAAGGTAAACTCATTTTATATGAATCTCTTTCAATGATGTTCCAAATAATATATGGTTAGACTTATGTTCAACGAATTATATTTCTATAACCATCTAAGGTTTCATAAAGTTAAGAAAACTAAAGGAAAAATGGGAGAAACATTTATTACAGAAATCGCTAAGGACTATCAAGGTCATTTTTGTAATCAAGATTTGTTTTTAACCTTAAAAATGGTTTTATCTTTTGTTTTGAAAATTTTCTTAGGTAAAAAGAGTTTTGAATTTAAATTTTTTAAATTCCAATGTTGAAATTTCAAAGTAAATTTTTTATTTGATTTGTTATCATTACCTTGGATCCTGATTGTGAGAATAAGTTTGTTAACTATTTATATAATTTCTGGTAGTAAAGAAGTGCTATAGATAAAACTCCTTCAGAGTTATGGTATAAAAATTGTGTCACATCTCTATACAAAAATTTAGGAGAATTGATAGTGATGGAGTTCTTGAAATTCTTGAGTTTGACATTTAAGTTAGTTGCATTAAAGAAAATGCAAGCTAACACGTCCCCTAAAAGGAGCTAAAAAAAGCATTGTAATATTTAAAGATCATGCACCTTCCCCTAAGTTTATGGATTGATGCTTTAAAACTGGTGTTGATGTTTTTATTAAAGTTTCAACTAAATTATTTTCTAAAACTTTCTTAGAATTACAAAATAGTTGGAATCCAACTTAAGACATTTACGAACTTCTATTATTCAATTAAAGTGAAGGTTTATAACCCAAACATAAAAAAACTAGATTCAAGAATAATTAGTAGTTATCAACTACGCAATTAACTTAAAAGGATACAGGTTTTCTTATATTCAACGAAAATTGTTTAAGCTGGAAATGTTAAATTTTTTATGGATCATGAGTCTAGTGGGAGTGACTTTCCTCATAAGGTTGTAAAGGACTTGATTATTTCTTAAAATAAACATACAGAATTAACTAGAAAGTAATCAAATCAAGTACAACCTTTACAATAGATCACCAATCTCACTGACTAAAGGTGCACAAAATGTACAAATTATTATAGAATTAAGAGATCAAATGGATAAGAAACCAGCCATTTCTATGACTTGATTGTATACCTATAAAAGTCTAACTTTGATATTGGACAAAAAGATGATGTCATTTTCACTAGCCATGAATAGTGAAAATTTTACACTTTAGCATTAAGCTATGATAAAAGAGATGGAACCAATGGCTAATAATCCAATTTAGTAACTCGTTAAATTACCATTGGTAATGTTAAATGATATGAGGTTAGACTTGTGGACAATGGTTTCACTCAAAGGAGGTATTGATTACTATAGAACTTTTTTTCCAATTTTTTTTATGAACGTTTTATTAACAGTTATCATAGCTTTTGTAGCTCATTTTGATTCAGAGTTACATGAAATGGTGGTGAAAACAACTTACTTGAATAGGGATCTTAAGAAAAAGTATACATGATTTTACCCGAAAGTTTCTTTGAAAGATCAATATATAAATTAAAACAAGCATCCCATCAATGGTATGTAAAGTTTAACATTTACTAAAATGTTGGTCATTGTTTATACCTTAGGGGGAGTAAAGTCATAATTTTAGTCTTATATGTTGGTGATATTCTCCTTGTAAGAAGTGATTCCGTTTTGTTGCATGAGACAAAGGTTTTCTTTCTTAAAACTTAATATGAAGAATTTAGGTGAAACTTCATATGTCATAGGCATAAAGATTCATAGAGATAGGTTTGCAAAGTCATCAAGTCTATCTTAGGGAGCCTATATCAAAATAGTTTTGGGAAGAATCAGGATACAAAGCTATTCACTTGTAAAGGCGTAAATTATAAAGATGATATTTCAATTTGAGCTAATATCTTTAAATAGTTTTGAAAAATAGTAAATGAAAGGTATTACATATGTATATAGTATTAGGAGCCTTATATATGATCAGGTTTTTACGAAACTTGACATAAAGTTTATAATAAAAGTGCTTGGTAAATATTAAAGTAATCCTAGCCTTGGACTATAAAAGCTGCCAATGGAATAATGTTATAAAGTAACATCACAGGTAATAAGATTGAGATATTTTATCTCTAGTTTGAGAGTTGTCAACAAGGCCATTAAAGATTTATTGTGACAACTCTTTTATGTAGACAATTTCATCTGGGCTATCTGTCCCCAAAAATTTTAAGTATCCAAGAACAAAAATGTAGTGGCCACTCTGATGGAGGTCAACTGCCACCAGAGCAGTTTCACATTTTTGTATTTTACAATTATATGTAAATAATTGTATGTACACATGATGGAAAAATCCATTTTCTTGGGTAAAAAGGACGAATCCATAAGGAAAAATTTTTGTTTTTGAATAAGTTGTCAACAAATTACCTCTGCAAATGATCTCACGATTAATTTTCCTATTTTTAGGAATTTCTTAAGATTTTTTTGAAAAACTTGGGAAATTGGCGGTCGGATATTTTTGCTGACACCAGTGTGATTTTATGCCAATTCTCACCTCGAAAAATCATAAGTATTCAAGGAAAAATATGCATTGGCATTTTCTATCATGTAGTGTCAAACTACAAATTTTATAAATTAATTTTGAATTTCGTGGTCTTACAAGTATCATGCTCGTGAATTTTACTTTGGGTTCTTGTTGATCGATGTTTAAAATTTTACAAGCTTATTTTCTTCACCTTAGAAATTAATGTTTTGAATAATATGTGGTCTTGTATTTGTTTTTCTTCAATGACAATGAAATTCCATAATTTTTTTAATATTGAAACACAAGTTTTTCTTTACTTGTAAAATTTTTGATGGAATCCTCCCGAGTTTCAAACATTAAAATTCATCCAATATTATTGTTTGATTCACATTAACTTAGTTTTGGAAAATTTATTTATTTTCATGAGTTTTGAATTTATTTTTTGAAATTTCCCTGTTTTATAATACAGAGTTTTTTACTCCAAAAATGTTTTCAGAGTGATTTTTCTTGGTTTATGATTTTTAAAATTCATCAAATATTATTATTTGATTCACCTTAATTCAATTTTAAAAAATTCATTCATTTTCATGAGTTTTGATTTTTTTCTTGAACTTTCTCCGTTTTTAAAAAATTGAGTTTTCTATTTCATAAATATTTTCGGGACAATTTTCTTTGGTTTAAAATTTTTAAAATTCATCTAATATTTTCATTTAACTCCCAGTAAAACAGTTTTGAAAAGTTTAATTTATTTCATGGGTTTTGAATTTTTTTTCATATATGTCAATTTTCCTACACTAAGGCATTTCTCTTAAAATTTTATGAGTTTTTAACTTCCAATCAAGATCTTTTAAACCATTTCATTTCTAAAATTTTGCCTATGATCAATTAACATTAATTCCAATCTTACTTTGATTTTTGAAAATTTTATTTTATTTTATTTTATTTACTTTTTCTAACTAGTTACATGCTAACTAGCTTATTTTCTTATCCAATTACTCTCTAACTACATCCCAATCACCCATTACATGAGCTAATCAACTTCATCATGAGCTTGATAATAGAATGGCTTCTAAGAAAAGATAACAAGAGCATGGGCTTATGACAACAAAGATGGTTATTCAACCTAACAGGCCATCTTCACATCAAACTGAATCTCCCCCCTATATATAAGGGAGGATGTTATTTCACGGAGAGTTTTTAGTTTTGGAGACAAAAAAAGAGTTGAAGAAAATACTTAAAAAAAATTTCAAAGCTTTGTTAAGGAGTAAATCTCCATTTAAATCTTTGGAGTTTTATTTGTTTGATACATTTTTTTATCTTTGGTGAGCCAAAAATGTGCTTAAGTTCATGGGTTTTTTATCCATGTTGAAAGACTAAGAATAATGGCCATAAACTAATTTCTTTGATTTTATTTAACTTTTTTTTTCTTCTTGTTAGTAAATTATTTTTTTCATGAATCATGTTTATGTTGATATGATGTTGGTTTTGGTGTGGTGTTTATCATATATATGTTCATATATATTTTATTCCTTTGAGTGTTTTCTTGTTATAATAGTGAATTCACATGTTTAGATACTTATTTTTGTAATTTTATTATATAATGGTGCTAATTTGTGTTAAATAAAATGTGAATATGTGATTATTGAGTTTAAAAAAGTTGATTGGTAGATTGTTTAGGTGTTGGCCGAAATTCATGCTTATATATGTGTGTTTGTGGTCATTTTGTAAATATAAAAAGTTTAGGGGCTAATCCGAAAAAAATAAAGAATAAAGAATAAAAAACAAAAAAAAACTTTGTTTAGACATATATGCTTGGCCGAAGTACACTTGTATTCTTAGGAGTGTATTTTATGCATTTATCAAGTTAAAATTCATTTTGTTTAGTTTTGGGATTTTTTGTAATTTTAAAAAGTTTGGGGACTAGTTTGTAAAAAATAAAAATTTTGTTTTATGGTCGAAGGATTTGGCCGAAAGCTTCATGAATAACTTGGAAACTGATTTTGGGTATTTCATATCATGCTCTAGGTATTTTTCACACTTTAGGGCGTATTTTGTAATTTCTCAAAGTTTAGGGGCTAGTTTGCAAATAACAAAAAATTTTCTTTTCTTGTCAAAGAAGTTTGATCGAACCTTCTTATGGATGTTCTTCATGATTTACATTCTGATTTTTACCTGATTAATTAAATTTTTTTGATAATTTAGGTTATTTTTTTTACTTAGGTACCTAAGTGTAAAATCGAGAAAGTTTATGGACCCTTAGGAAAATTTGGCATTTTTTAGGACAAAATGGTTTGGCATTTTTTAGGACAAAATGGTTATCTTTAGCATGAAATCATCCACTTAGAATTATTTTAAATATTTTTAGCATTCAATTGGTTCTCTAGTGGGGTGTTAAAAATATTAAACCTTTCATATTCTTTTAATTCTCTGTTAGGGTACGAAATGTAGTTTTTGAGAATTTAGGGACTTAACTACATTTTTGCATTTTAGGTTATTTTAAAATTTAAATCACTCATTTCAGGGTTTTCTTTAAAATGTTTTTGGCATTATTAATCAATTAAGGACTAATATTCAATTTTGAGAAATTTAGGGACCCATTAGTAATTTTCGTACTTTAGGTTATTTTTGTAATCTAAATTACACATTTACAGTAAGAATTATCATTACTTGTCCTTTTGAGTTCATTAAGGGTACTGGGATATTCTCATGTCGAAGGTATACTCCAAGGGTATTTTCATAATTTTTCTCATTGGGATGTTTTTATGCCAAAGGTGAATGTTTAAGGTTCCTTTAGCCTTTTAAAGTCATTTTTGAGTGCATTAGAGGTACCGGAATACTTTCATGGCGAAGGTATACCACGAGGCATTTTCTTAATTTTTCTTCACCAAGATGCTTTTATGCCAAAGGTGAATGTTTAAGGTTCATTTAGCCTTTTTAGGTCTTTTTTGAATCCATTAGGGTACCGATGTATTCTCATGTCGAAGGTATATTCAAAGGATATTTTTGTAATTTTCCTTACCGGGTGCCTTAGTGTCAATGGTAAGCCTTAGGAATATTTTTATTTTCCTTAGAATCCACTCTTAAGTATTTATCGGGTACCTTAGTGTTGAATGTAAGCCATAGGAATATTTTAATTTTCCTTAGAACCAAATTCTAAGTAGTTACTAGGTGCCTTATTGTCGATGGTAAGCCTTAGGGATATTTTAATTGTTCTTAAAACCTAGTCTTAAGCAACCACCATGTGTTTCTATGCCGAAGGCATACTTTAAGGATATGTTCGTTTTTCTTTTATTTTTTTAGTCTTGAGATTCAAATTAGTACTTTAGTGTCTAGATCAAGTCATAGGTCTTTTATTTTTGTTTCAATTAAAATTCGTATGTCTTTGTAAAATAAAGGCAATGTCTCAAAGTTAGAGTGATGCATGAAACTCCTTCCACCCATATGTCATAGGGACTTTATGAATCATTCTAATGTCGAGATACCCTTTTCAAAATGGAAATCAGGAATTTTATACAAATAAAAACTTTTCACATTTTTCCAGGTACTCCAGTAGGATGTGAAAGACGTTTTGGTTTTTTAGAACCTTTTGTGTCCCTTTAGTTTTCCGTTGGGGTATAAAAGGGAATAAAAAAACTTTCATGCCCTATTGGTTTTTCGGTGGGTTTGCGTAAGATGTTTCGATTTTTAAAATGCAAAACCTCAATTTTCTCTCTTGGAATAATAAAATCTTATTTTAAAAATATGGGAACTGTAATTAAATACCACATATTGAAGTCGGATAAAAATTAAAGTTCAAATTGACCATGATTAATAAGCTACCAATTTTGGGCACCATGAGAGGTTGATCCTTACTTGTGGCTGTAACCGACTCCCAAACCCTTAAAAATAATCTTTGGTAGTTTTTAGACCATGGAATTTATCTTTAGGGTTTTGTGACCCTTAAAGCATTAATTTCGACAGGTGACCAATCTCACCTGGCTAAAACAGATTGGTGGCGACTCCAAACAAATGTTCATTTCGTGATGACTATTTAGGATTAAGATAGGCAAACAATTCATCTTAACTATCGAGTCCCCAGAAATAAAAGAATACTAATATCAATATGGTCCAAAAAAAAGGCAGAATAAATAGTTTTGAAATAATAAAACATCATGACTTATATAGGCAAGGGCTGCTTAAGTCAAACTTGGTCAGCATCCAGGCCACGTTATGATATTATGTAGTATGCTTTTCTAAGAATGATAAAAGTGGGAGTCACAGCAAGCAAATAGATATAAAGTAGCTTGTTGTTAGAGACTTTGTAAAGAAGCAAGAAGTGGATATCCAACACATCAGTATAGATTTAATAATAGCGGATCCCATGACTAAAGCATTGTTGATAGACCAGTTTAAAATTCATATGGATCATAAAGGGCTAGTTAAATTCTGTCAAGATGTATTTTGGCTTCTTTGATTTTGTTAATTTCATATTCTTAGAGTTTATAGACATATTTTAGTTTGTGTACATAAAGTTTACATGTCAAGTAGAACTTGAATGATTACAGAAAATTCATTCATAAAGTATTATCCCATAAAGTTTTCTTTTAAAGAGGAACATGCATTGTAATACATAGAAGGGAATATTCGGATTAGACTATTACCGCCATGATTCATACTCTGTGAATCTTTAATTGATTGAGAGTTTAGCTAGAGTAACTTATGGCCATATTAAAGCGTTGGATTTGAATATCACCTATTTAAGTTCTTGGTTTATCATATGAGCCAAGTGGGAGAATGTTAGACTTTATGTGGCCTACATGATAATTAAGTGGACCAAGATAAATATTTTAATTAATATTGAGGTGATATTATCTAGTAAATCCTATTCATATTAACTACTTTAGTGGTAAGAATCAAACTCTACTTTAGTAACTAATTAGAATATAGACTCCTTGATGGTAGGATATGACTTTAATTAGTCTTCTAGTATAGGTCCCTAGTCTAGTTTATATAAATTGCTTGTGCTCCATCATAAGGTAATTATGAAAAAAAGAAATAGACTAGAAAGCTTATATTGGGTGTTTGTCATTATGTATTTAAAGCGAAGTCGCACACTTAATCAACAATGACTAAAGGTACGTTTCTTAATTTAAATATTACAGGAATAAGGCTTGAATCCTGATTCCATAGAATCAATAATTCAATAAACCAAATCATTGTGTTACTATTCATCATTGAATGAGGGGCTGTAAATGTATTAACATGTAAAGTTTGTTCCATGTTCAAATTTATAAATTCATGAACATAAATTTGTCAGTATAAATTATTATTTTTTTATTTTTTTGTCAAATAAATTTATTTACATTTTAAAGTTAATGAAAAAATTGGAATTTTGAAAATAAAGTAATTTAATGTAAAATTTAACTTTAGATAAAGTTAAGTAATTGATTACATAAAGTTATTTATAATCAAATCTTATGTGTTAGTGAATCTTATATGATATAAATATATATTGCATATATAATATTATGGGAAAACAAACCTTAACGAGTAACCATATACTTTATAATATAATATATACGTGATAGATATCTATATATGATTAGTTTACATTAATATCTTTATTAGTTCGGGTTGGCTCAATACTTCAGTAATAATCTAATAACTTTTTTTTTTATTTCTTTTGAGTCACATTCATTTGGAACTTATTTCATTTTGTTATATCCCCTCATCAATTCCGTCACTAAGTGAGATTATATGAGAAGATAAATATTGGAGGATAGTTGAATAACTTCAATCTCATTGGGGAGATAAGTTTGATTACTATATAACTTCTACTATCCTAGAGATTTAGATAGAGTAGAGCTCCTATCAAGGCCTATATAAAAAGATAACACCACATGAGTATGAGCTATAAGAATTCTTTTATTCTCTCTTTGTTTTTCATTTGCAACACCTTTTACTGCTTTAAGCATTGAAGTGTCTCTCAGAGTCCAACTCCAGATCCCTCATCTTCACTGTTTTGTAGGTTTCCTTGCAACCTCTCCATTGTTGCATCAAGATATTTTAATAAAGGTTATGAAATTTTGATGACCTTTTAATTTTAAATTAATATGTCATTAATAGATGTAGTCAAAATAAAACCACTTAAGAAGAAAAAAAATAGGGCAACAATTAATGAATTTGTTAATTGCATTAAATAAATCTAGAAATTAGCTTTGATTAGGATGATTATTGGTTAACAAATACCAAAAATGAATTTTTGGTAGTTTTTAAATTTAAATTTGGTTATCAATAGAAAAATTATTTATTTAATTATTTTAAAAATTTCAAAAATTTAACAGTATCACCTATTTATTGCTTTAAATCTCAAATTAAAAAGTCTAACATTATTGACTATTTATTATTTTTAATGGCAAATTTTTTGTTCCATTTTAAATTAACTTCAACATTTTAACTGATTTAGTTTACTATGTAATATATAGATAATCATGATTTAATTAAACATCATTCTATAATTCAATATATATTATTAATATATAAAAATTACATTGGAACATAAATAAATTTTTTTGGATTATAGTTATTGTATACTTTAAATATGTCATCTCAGGATTAATGATTTATGTACTTAAAAATTAATTTGAAAAGAATTAAATTGAAAAATTTTATTTATTAAGTAAAACTTCTTATAATTAATTTGAAAAAAAAATATTTTGTCACTTGATATTCTTGTGCATAATTCTTGTTTTCACTTTGTTAGGCTTTATTTATTTTTTTTTTCAAATAAAGTGTTAAATAAACGTAAAAAATGGAAAGTGATTGAACTTAGCAATTGTCAGTTCAAAGCAATTTTATTGATTCATAAATCATTATTGGTTATTATTAATTAATCATAATTAAAATCAAAGGCTTTAACAAATAATCCACGAGATTTAATGCTCAAACATAAAAAAAACTAAATTTTATTTATTTATATAATTATTTATAACGTTAGAAACGTAAAAAAAAAGGCGTGATGTATTTTGATTTCAACTTAAATGAACTTTTACTTGCACAACTCTTTAATAACTTTAAAAAAAATTTATATATTTCAATTATGCTATAATTTTAATAAAAGCATTAAAAATATATCTCTTAAATTATGTTTTCAGGCTTGAAATCTACAATTTTAATCAAAACATAAAAAAAACAATGAAATTAATTAGGAATTGAAAAGAAAAAAATTGAAAACAAATTAAAAGTATCAATATACCTTAAAAATATATCTTTAATCAAAACAATGAAAGAAAAAGAGAAAAAATTCTATGTTAAAACTACTATAGAAAGGTGAAAACCATTTTTAATATATGGTATATGTGATCCTGATAAAAAAAATCCAAAAAAAAAAGAAAATAATTTGGAACTGAAAAACAAAAAGAATTGGAAATAAATAAAAAAAATTAACATACTTTAGCTAAAATATATCATTAATCAAAACACCAAAAGGGTGAAAGTTATTCTTGATATAGCGAATATATTTATAAGTAAAAAAATAGTATCTATTTATTAAACCTTAATAGATATAATTATTTTTTAAATTTAAGATAAAAGCTTTCGTTAATTATATTACTAAGTAATAGATAAAATTGATAAAATATGTAACATTTGATAATTTTTTAAATTTAAAATAAACATTTAATAGTTTTAATAGAATTTTAGATTTAATAAAAATTTTTTTTTGTTTTAAATTTCAAATTTGATAGTTATTTGAATATTAACTAAATAAATTAAATAATTTTTTAAAAATTTTTAATTAAAATTGTTTACAATTTCAATATAAAACATTATTAAAAATAAGCTTATTTTAATATCATTAAAAAAAATTCATATAAACCCGTATCTTTTTTATATTTTATATATATATATATATATGTGATTATAGATAGAGTTATTATTATTATTATTATTATTTATGTTGTTATGCTTTTTTAAATTGCGGCATGCTTCTTTGTCCTTCCTCTGCAAGCTATTGAAGCAAACACAAAGGGCAGTGGCGGTTTGAGTTTTGGAAGGTTGAAATAAATAGAAGCGTCCTCTTTCTATTTCTTCTAACGCCAAAAGAAAATGAAAATGACAGGGGAAATCAAGTTGAGCGTGCTAGTGAGCCTTTTCATGTGGATCCAGAAGAGTAGAACATCGGCGAAGAAGCGGTCCAAGTTTCGAAAATTCCTCGACACCTTTTGCAACCCTTCCGACTACTTCAGCGCCATAAGGCTTATCCTTCCCTCCCTCGACAGAGAGCGTGGCACCTACGGCCTCAAGGAGTCTGTCCTCGCCGTCTGCCTCATTGACGCTCTTGGCATGTCCAGGGACTCCCCCGATGCTCTCCGTCTTATCAATTGGCGCAAGGGTGGTGCCAACACCGGCGTCAATGCTGGAAACTTCGCTCTTGTCGCCACCGAGGTTCTGCAGCGTAGGCAAGGGACAGCTTCCGGTGGACTCACCGTCAAGGAATTGAATGACTTGCTCGATCGCTTAGCTTCTGCTGAAAGCAGGTAATTCTTTTTTTTTTATTAATTAACCTAACAATAATAATTATAATTCAATTATTATGTCTCTCGTTTGCTGCTTGCTTTTGCTTCTTCCAAAGCTACTTGAAAAATTAATACTATTATGTTTGGCCTAAATTGAGCTAGTAGTTCAAATGTAACACATATTCAAACATGCTTGTTTCATCTAAACGTTAGAACAAGAAAAAAAAATCGAAAATATCATTGACTTTTATCCGATGGAATGTTTTCCCGCTTTTTCTGCAGAAATTAAAACCTTGATAATCAAACTGAGGTTAATAATTCAAAAGTTATGTTTGTTATTCCTGACCTTCCCTCCGGTAGTATCCAACTGTTTTGAAGTCCTTGACATTAATTACATGGCTTAAACTGGTCGTTTTTGTATCCAAAAGCACTTTTGACCATTTGCTTCTTGAAGCGAAAAGCAAGTGGAAAAAGTAATAATAACTAGATGAAGCCCAAAATGATTTAAATGAATTACATGAATATTTTGTTCCATCCTCTGCATGTTTGGATTTGATATCAGGGCTGAGAAGTCTGCAATCCTCTCTACTTTGATTAATAAGACAAATGCACAGGAAATGAAATGGATAATCATGATAATTCTAAAAGGTACTTTCTCTAAGCATCTGAACTCATGAAGTTTTTTGTCCACTGTGAAAGCTTTGATCCATAGCTTGCTTTTTTTTTTTTCCCCCCTGCAGATCTCAAGTTGGGAATCAGTGAGAAGAGCATATTTCATGAATTTCATCCGGATGCCGAAGACTTGTTTAATGTCACATGTGACCTAAAATTGGTTTGTGAAAAATTAAGGGATCGTAGTCAACGTCATAAGCGTCAGGTGTGTTATCCATGTTAAAGCTGCACATAAAATCTCTTTTAACTTACAATTTCGATGTGGTAAATTTTATCAAAAGTTCGAAACTGCTTCTGTTGGGTTAAGTCTCTAAATTTCTATTATTCTGTAGTGTTTAAAGCTATAATATCAGTTGAGGCACTTGCTGTGTCTAGTTAGCTTTCTAAAGAGTTTAAAAATTGAAATGAATTATATTAAGATCTGGCAGCTGATTTTTGTTTAGGTAGCTCTTATAGTGTGTTGGGGCTAAAGGCAGTGAACATGTATTTCCTTAAACAGAGATGACTGAGCTCCATTTGCATTTATTCTTTTCCTTTTCTTTCTGATGTTTTATCTCATTTTTTCTTTTTCATCTCTTCATTAAAAGTTTGTCTTTGGAAAAATTAAAACTGTAATTGCAAGATAATCTAGATTGAATAGGTGCTCCCTGCTCTCTCTCCCCCTTTATCCCTTCCTCTAGAAAACATTCTCCTGCTTGCTTTACCTTATGTTGTTCGATGAGAACAATTTTCAGAAAGGGTAAAGCCCAAAGAATGCCTTTAACCTTCTCTAAAAACTGCAAGTAAGCCCTGAAACATTAGTTATGTTTTACTTAAACTTTTTAACTTCTCTTTAGATGAATCTATGCCCATTGAAATAAAAGAAATTTTCCATTAACATTCATTTTGTTTGCTTAGCAAAGAGGCTTAATCTTTGTGCATTGCTGAAAGAAGTACTGAGAAAGCATTTGGTTATCCTTTTCTTTGGTTCTTTAACTTTATTGCTTTTATTCTTTTCTTTCCTTTCTTCATCTTCTCTCCTATATTACTGTTTCCCACCAACTTTGCTTTCACCAGGTTGAAATAGCCAGGAACAGTTGTATGCCTTATTGAGTTCTGTTTGTGCTCTTTTCTTTTCCAATTCATTTCTATTCCTAAATCACTCTTCTGTCTTTTCTGCTTGTATTTGGAATTGTTTCTATCCATTTGATAGCATTTTGTTTGATTATTTCATTTTGTCACACGGGGAAAATTTAAATGGTGGTGACAATTATATTGCAGATTTTATAGAAGGTTAAGTGTTTTTCTAAACAGAATTTTAAGGGTTCATTACAAGCAAACAGCTTAATTCCACAATTCAAATCATTTTAAAGCGTTTCTCTTTCTCTCTCTAAAGAATGAGAAAGCACATAGGAGCAAGGGAAAGTGGCACCTTCATGTGTTGTAGAATCTTTTTTCAAACACATTCTAAAGTTGGCCTTTGTATGTCTTGGGTTTTTTCTTTTACAAATTTTAACATACACTTTGCTCCATGATACATTGTATAAGCATACATGTACCATCCGTCAAATACCTTTGTAATATGTATTTAAGAAGAAAGTCAAATGCCTGACATCTTGAGAGGGGAAAGTTTATCATTTCAAACTCAGGGGGAAGTTATAAGTAGGGCATGTTGTCGCAGGTTGTTAAATATTAATAGCATGTATTCTTTTAAGTGTTATTACTCATTTTGCAGGACATTGAGGTTGGAAAGGTTGTACGCCCACAACTAGCTATGAGAGTTCGTGATCCAGCTGATGCATGGAAAAAGGTTTGGTTTAGCATGGTTAGCTTTAATAAGTTACTGTTGGTCTTTGTCCTAAATATTCACGAGTGGAGTAATAGCATTTGTTTTGATTTTATTCATAATGACTTAATAATACAAACTTTTTAAGGATTGTTGTTACTGTCAATAGGTTGTATATGATTCTTTTCATTAATTCTCTAATGTTACTTTTACTTCTAATATATTTTCTTAGTGAATAATCTTTAATTCTCATCTCCATTCATAGCTTCATGGTAAGGAGGTAGTTGTTGAGTGTAAATTTGACGGTGATCGCATCCAAATCCACAAAAATGGAACAGAGATACACTACTACTCCAGGTCAGCATATACGTTTTACTTAGTGAAACCATATTTTATCCTTATCTCCTTTTGATATCTACAACTTCAAGGTTTGTGTAATTGAAGTATATAATCGCTTTATTGGTAGCCAAACCCTGTTAATAGTGAGGATCTCATATTCAAATCTATTCTTCCTCAAACTATCAAACTGGAACAAAAGGGGGGGAATGTGGAAATGCTTGTTCATATGTTAATTCCCTTTACACAAATGGTTTCTGTTTTATATGATGGTAAGCACCAGCATTTAGTAATTATGTATTTTGTTGGGGCTCTATCTTAACAGGAATTTTCTTGATCACTCTGAATATGAACATGGGATGTCAAATATTATTGCGCGAAATATTTTGGTTGATAGGTGAGATTTTCTAGTTTTAATACTGCCAAACCTGTATTATTTCTGAAGAATTTAAGTCTCTTCACTTGTACTCTATTTTTCTTTTTAACAAACACATCTTCATGCTTTTTTTGGGATATTTATCTTCATGCTTTTGGGGCTATAAGCGTTAACATACTTGAATTTTTTTTATTGTTTCTTTTATCTTGTGGTAAAGTAATCACTTGAGCAATCTCCACCCCACAAATATATTTTTGAAAACAACGACAATCTAGTATACCTTTGCACAGTGGAACTCAAATGATAAAACAAGGTTGTTCAAGTCATTCTTCTCACTTACTACAAGACATTAGTTGTAAGTTTTTGACAGTTTTTCATTTCTCTATACTTTCGTAATCCACTTTAGATCCCATCATAGGAAGTTTTAACTTTTGTGACAGGAAATAAAACAAAGAACATGGGAAGCCTTTTAGACTACATGGCAGAGGCATTTATAAGACAAAAAGAAACAAAATGTGATAGTCAAATGAACTGCTAGGGAATCAATTTTAATGGAGCTTGTAGAGTCTGGGGTAGTTGTGAAGGATGCCTAGGATTGGCAGTCGAAACCCTGAATTAGAGTGGTCTTGTTGTCAACTAGAGCAGGTTTTAAGCTAGGTTTGTCCTGGAGAAGATCACTTTGAAATTTGGAAGACAGTGATATATCTTGGAATTTTATGCAATTACTTCTATATTGAAGGATTGATTAAGTCTGTGTGCTGTTTGTCGGTGGTACGGCCAAGTCATGAGATTCAGAAAGGTACAAGAGTGAGACATGATCTTATAAATCGCTTCTGCCGAAATTGAGATATATTTATTAGGATTTTTTTTTTGCAAGAAAAAGGCAAAATGACATGGCTAGTTGACTTTTCTAGTAATTACTGTAGATTTACATATCCCAGAGAGAATGCTTCCCAGTTATAACAGTCAGTTTTGGCAAAAAATATGGCTACTTGACTTTTTTGGTAGTTACTGTATATTTACATATACCCATATGGTATGATAAGTTTGACAGAATGTAAGCCTGAAAAAGGAATTTTCTTTTTAAAAATCAATGTGGATAGGGAGCTTATTGAGCACTGAAATTGATTCTATCTGAAGATAGCTCAAGCTTTAGCATATGGTTTTGGTTATTTTGTTTAAAAAACTTCATATGCCATGGACTTTAGTTGACTCCTGAATACCTCTCTCTGAAAGAGATGGCCATAGTGATAAGATGATGGCTTATTTGCATGCTATTAGGGAACTGTATTAAAAATAGCTACATTACTAAACTTACATTTTTCATCTTCACAAATGTTCTTATTTTTGTATACTTGTAAGGTTTTGTGGCAACACTGAAAGTTTGATGCTGCAACAAGGTATGATCAATGTTGGCTCCCTCTATTTTTTTGGAAAGCAAGATCTAAATGCCAATCTTGCTCAACTTTCTCCTTGGTTGCATCTTTCTTACTCTAGATGCCTCCTTAGACATTTTGAAAAGCCTTTGTTTTTAATTTTCTTTTAGTTCTCAACTTTTGAGCAACTTGGAGCTCATGAGATATTGACAGAAGTTCAATACCTAAAATAGGTTATGGAAAAATTGTATTCTATTGTGATAGGAGGAAAAACATATTACATTGTTATATATAGCCTAAAAAAATGCTATTTTTGTTGACCAACTAATAAAAAATAAATACAAATAAAAAATAATTCCTAAAATCAGCTAGTAGTCTTTAATCCCTAAAAATCATGGACTATAAATTAATCCTAAAAAATCATTTCCAATCCTTAAAAATTAGGGATTATTTTCCCACACTCCCTTTTAGGCTGGTGAATGGATATCATCCATTCAAAGCTCGCTAGTTATTTTCTTAAAAACAGCACTAGGCTGCTCTTTGGTGAGCATATTTGCAACTTATCGCCGGTAGGAGCAAAAGGAGTATCAATTGGACTGCTATCGAGCTTCTCTTGAATAAAATGCCTATCCAACTTGACATGTTTGGTACAGTCATATTGCTCTTGATTGCGTGTAATATTGATGGCTGATTTGTCGTCACAGTAAAGCTTTATTGGTCTTTACTACCTACCCTTTCTGATCTTCTAATATTATCTTTATCCACAGTAGTTCTCACATCCCAAGTACCATCGCTCTAAGCTTAGCTTTTGCACTGGACCTTGCGACCACAATTTTTTTTTTGCTTCTATAAGTTACAAGATGACCTCTGAGGAAGGTGCAATAACCTGGGGTTGATCTTCTGTTAAGTACAGGTCTTGCACAATTTGCATCTGTGTAGGCTTCAAGAGTTATTCTTTCTCCTTTCTTAAACAGAATTCCTATTCTTGAGTACCCTTCAAGTACTATAAGATTCTATATGCTACTTTGAAATGTGATTCTTTGGGATTGTGCATGAATTGACTCATAACACTAACACCATGAGCTATACTAGGCCTGGTATTTGACAAATAAATTATCTTCCCCATAAGCCTCTGATAAGAACCTTTATCCACCATCATATCTTCTAGAGCATCACAAACTTTGTTGTTTGACTGTGTGGGTGTCTCTAGTGGCTTACATCCCAGCTTGCCTAAATCAACCAGTAAGTCTATTACATAATTTTGTTGTGATATAAAAATCCTTGCTGAGAGTGAGCTATTTCAATACCAAGAAAATACTTCAATTTGCCTAGCTCTTTAATCTCAAACTCCTTCACCAGTTGCTTCTTTAAATTCTACATTCCTTCATTATCATCTTTCATTACTATAATGTCTTTCACATAGACCAACAACACGGTCACTCCCGTTGATGTTGAGTGCTTCACGAACAAAGTATGATTGCCCTGGCTCTATTTATATCCCATACCCACCATAACTTTGGTAAATCTATCAAGCTAAGCTCTTGGGGATTGTTACAGTCCATGCAAAGCCTTTTGTGGCTTACATACTATTCCTTTTTCTTTATTTGTATTCAGTTGTAAAGACCAATTTATACCCAACTGGCTTCTTTTGTTTTGGCAACCTCACCAAGTCCCTTGTCTTCTTCTTCTCAAGTGCTTCCATCTCAATCTTCATAGCAGTTATCTAATTCTTATTTCCTAATGCCTTAAATAATGTTTTTAGGATAAAGATTGTATTTAGGCTAGTAAGAAAGGCCTTATGGTTATGTGAAAGATTGCTGTACAAGATGGACATATATAGAGGATGTTTAGTACAAGTTCTAGTTCCCTTTTGAAGGGCAATTTTAGCATCATACTCTTTTTGTTCAAGTGCTTCAATGATGTTATCATTGGGGGAAGTACTTACCTTGACGCTATTAGATTCAGAATTGGATTATTGGACCGGTAAAGTTAAGAGATTGGTTCTCTTTTGGTTGAGTAAACCTGCAATGAAGGAGTACAGTTTAGATTTGCTTTTCATGCAACAATCCTTGTGACTTAGGTATGAGAGGCTCTGCTCATTATTATACATTTGGCTCAGATAAGGTGTTTGGTAGAATTTTGAGCTAGTAGGTTTCTGGAATGGATTGATGAGGCAAGATGTTTGGTAGAATGTTGGGCTCTGGCAGCATGTTTAGCATGGATTGATCAGGCAAGGTGTTTGGTAGAATGTTGGGCTCTAATACCATGAAAGAAGTTCCATACTTAAAATAGGTTACGGAAAAATTGTATTCTATTGTGATAATAGGAAAAAAAGAGTACATTCTTATATATACCCTAAAGAAAATGCTATTCCAGGTAACAAACTAACAAAAATAACTAATAAAAAACAAATACAAATCAAAATAAATCCCAAAAATCCGAGATTGGTCTTTAATCCCTAAAATCATGGATTATAAATTAATCCCCGAAAATTAGGAATTATTATCCAATCCCTAAAAATTAGGGACTATTTTCCCACAGGATATATTAAGGAATTTACCGTTTCTAATTTTGTATATTAATGTTTTGGAAGTGTAAAAACTTCACTATTACAGTATAACCTCTTTGCTTTGTTAGCCTTCATGTTAGAATCATTACAGCTGTGCATATGTTATGTTATAAAAATGTATATTCTGGTAGTTAATATCCCTGCCTTATGGGTATTAGGTCTTAGGAGAGTTTCTTATTATTGTCTAGTTTTCTTCCTATATATTTCAGTACATTCTTTGGTTGAAATAGAAGAAATTTTCCCATATTTTGTCACTTCATTCTCATAGAAGGTTCATGCTTCGTTATCTTTTCACGTTACTTTGCCTTTCCTTTGTTTTCCATTTCTAGATGTCATTTCTACCTTTAAACTCTTCTCTATTGAATGATGCAATAGATGATTCACTTGGACAGGTCCTATTATCCAATCTTACTAAATTAAGAGAAAAAAGGTGTTTTAGAAACCTGCAGATTTCTTTTCTGGAATAGATGATTCTTAAGAGGTATTAGCAGAATGGTACTTGTTTGAGTCTCAGTCCTTCAAGTTCCATTTTCTTGGAATCATTTTTGTTGTTTAGGATGTTATATGTCAAGTAGTGTCGTCCATGATTTATGCGGATGGGTAGGATGCAAGTGCTTCTTTGATCTAATTTTCCCAGACAAAGAAAATGGACAAAAAAAAGTGTATTTTGGAACCATAATGGAATTTTTCCCTTGAAAAAGATAGTTCCTAGGGTATTGGTGTTCTAGATAATTTTCTATATTCAATCGTTGTCAATAGAAGTCTTAAACAAATTATGGCTGAAGCTGAAATAATAGAAAACTATTGATTTATATGTATTCGACTATTGATATCCAAAATTTTACTTAAAAGGGCAATATGCCATTGCTTGAAAATAATGTAGCTAGAGGCAAAAAATATCATCTGGACTACATATAATTTGTTTTAAAGTATACTCTTATCTAGGGAATATATCTTTTATTGGTGCTTTTCCAATGGTAAGATTTAGTTGTGTTGACGCATCCTTACAAGAACCATATCTGTTAACAAAATGGCGATGGGGTGTTTCATTTACATTCAATGAATATCGGGGGGGGGGGGGGTTTGTTTACATACTACACGAGGCATCATTTCCATTGTGCACATACAAGATTTTCCCAAATATATAAGGTGATTGTGTTGTAGATGACTAATGGCTCCTTGTATGCTCTGCCCTGGTGCATATCAGACATTTTCAGACAATTTTTTCTTGTTCTGTTGCATAGGTGTACGCTTGATGGCTATTTAACCTTGGCTATCCAATGTAGGATAGAGCTAAAAATTTATTTCAAAGAGGGCATATGCCGTGACTTGAAAATAGTGCAAAAAGAAAGGGAAAATGGTCATCTGGACTTATGTATAATTTGTTTTTAAGTATAGTACTTTTCTAGGCAATATATATGCTATTGGTACCTTTTCAATGGTAAGATTTATTGCATCGACAAACCCACAAGGGGACGTCTGTTAACAAAACTGTGACAAAGCTTTTTACTTATATGGAAAGAATCTTAGAGGGGGTTCAATTTATATCTACAGGAGGCTTCCTTTCAGTGATGCACTTACAAGGTTTTCCCAACTATAGAAGGGGGCTGTGGTCTAGATGACTAATGGCTTCATTCAGATTTGCTTTTATTGTTGCTACTTAATAATTTCCTTTTAATGTTGTGTAGGTGTATACTTGATGGAGAAATGTTAGTTTGGGATTCCACTTTAAACCGTTTTGCTGAGTTTGGATCAAATCAAGAAATAGGTTCTTATATATTTTATTCTTATCGTAACATTTCTCTTGTTTTCTGCTCACTTGCTACCTATGTATTGTGCATAATTTATCATTAATTAATGGCTTATTATTACTTGTTTACAGCTAAGGCGGCAAAAGATGGCCTTGATGGTGACAAACAGGTTTGATGCTGTACAGAACTCACTTTTCTTATCACTAATAAGTAAGAACTATTGTGGAGAATATTTTCTTGATGTTTGATGTAAACGTTATTTTCCCTTTTTCTTCTCCCTTTGGTGCAGTTGTGCTGTATCCTTTCTTGCCTAACGTGAAGCAAGTTGTAGATCCTGCTTTCAAACGTGTTGATACTGTTATATGGGCCTAAAATAAATTTACCCGCTTCTTGCATTTGGACATGTGAGCGTTTTAAGTACCCTTAACTATGGGCTAGATGTTGCATTTGATGTTCTTTATGTTGGAGATACTAGTGTTATTCACCGAAGTTTGAAGGAGCGACATGAACTTCTTCAAAAAGTTGTGAAGCCTTTGAAGGGTCGTTTAGAGATATTAGTGCCTGATGGTGGTCTCAATGCACATCGTCCTTCTGGTAAAAAATACTAATATTTCAATTGCTTTCGCTGGTATTTCAGATCATTTGTTGTTTAGTTCGAACATATTATTGATGCAAGCATGACATTTTCTTAAGAAAATAATTGAGATCTGGTTGAAGGTCAATTTATAACTTTATATAATTAGCAAGGGTGTAATCTTGTCATATTTAAGCCCAGAACCATTATGATAGATGCGATTCAATTCATATTTGTCAATTAACATGAAAAACTGTTGTGTTTCAAAAGAGGGGTGGGGAGGGCAAGGAGGCTTGTGTTGTGGCATAGTTTTTGGCTGCTGTCTCTCAGCTAAGAAGTCTTTGTCAAATTTGAGATAAAATTTTGAGTTTTCTATATATTTAGAACGTCTCTTAAAGACAATTTATACAGCTTTTCTGGTAACCTTCTAACTAGGAAACAAAATCTTCTAATTTAAAAATAAATAACTGCCTCCCATGTTCTTAGGGATTTGCATATAATTTACAGCTAGTGTATATCTTCTTTAGTTAATTCTTATCTATAGCTCATTCTCCTGACGTCTAGGCAGAAATTACGGTCTTTTAACACTCCCCCTCAAGCTGGAGAATTGATATGTTCCATTCCTAGCTTGGAAATGTTCTTCTGAAAGCTTGTTTTCTTCAAACCCTTAGTGAATACATCTGCTAATTGATCCCAGGTAGACACATAAGACCGTTATCTAGCTTTTCTTTTATAAAATGTCTATCTACCTCTATGTGTTTGGTTTTGTCATGTTGTACTAGGTCGTGCGCAATATTTATATTGATTTGTTGTCACAATAAAGCCTCATAGGTGCTTTCTCTTCAACCTTTAAGTCTCTAAGTAGTATTCTTGGCCATAATAACACACATGTAACTTGTGCCATTGCTCTAAATTCTGCTTCAACACTCGACCTAGCTACCAAGTTTAGTTTCTTGCTTCTCCATGAAACTAGATTGCCCCCAAGGAAAGTACAATACCCTGATGTAGACCTTCTATCTATTGGTGATCCTGCATGGTGAGCATCTGTATACGCCTCAAGTCGCGCATCGATATTTCTCTGAAACAGAATTCCTTTTCCGGGATTAGCTTTCAAATATTGTAGGATTCTGTAGACTGCCTACAGGTGCACCTCCCTTGGATTGTGCATAAATTGACTAACTATGCTTACAACATAAGCTAAGTATGGTCCTGTGTGCGAGAGATAAATTAACTTGGCAGCTAACCTCTGGTACATTTCTCTGATCTCCATGTATATTTCTTCCTCCAAATCACCATGTAGGAATGCATTTTTTACGTCATATTGTTGTAGTTCCCAATTAAGTTTGCTACCAATGACAATAGGACCCTAACCATATTCATTTTCGCCATTAGGGCAAAGGTTTCTTTGTAACCTACTCCACGGGTTTGAGTATAACCCTTGGCCACCAACCTGTCCTTGTATCTTTCAAGTCTTCCACAGCTCTATATTTCACAGAGAAGACCCATTTGCAACCCACTAACTTCTTTCCCTTGGTGATTCCATGATCTTCCAACTTCTGTTTTTCTCGAATGCATCCATTTCCGTTGTCATGGCTTTCCTCCATTCTTCTTGAGACAATGCCTCAGATAGAGTCTTTGGAACATAGATATTGTTTAAACTTCTGAGAAAGGCTTTATGGGGTGGTGAAAATCTGTCAAAGGATACAAAATGTGACAGTGGATATAGGGGATGCTTAGTGCATTCTCTTGAATTTTCCTAATTGCTATGGGTAGATCTAAGTCATCATTTTCATCCACAAATAGTATATTTTCAATATGAGTAGTGGGTTTAGAGATTGTTACCTCATTTCTAGGATTAGGAGCAGAATCTTGGAGATGCGTAGGAGCAAAAACTGGTGCTTTGCTTCTTGAATACACTTGCTCATAGCTTGAAGTGTCATAAATAAGGAGGTTTTTGTAAGGACAAAGGTAGTGACTCAGTCTGATCTTGAGATTCAGTTTGTGGCAGTGACTGGTTCTGGTTTTTGGTATATAACTGAGGCTGGTTTTGAGGTTCAGCTTGTGGCAGTGACTGGTTTTGATTTCTGTTATGTAATTGAGACTGGTTTTGAGGTTCAGCTTGTGGTAAATTAAGAGTAGGTAAAAGTAGTGAAAAAAGTCTTTGTCCTTGTCTTCCAGTAAATCCTCCCCTTGAATGTAAGGCTGGGTAAATAAGGTTTTTCTTCCTCAAATGTAACATTAGTAGTGATAAAAAATTGCTTGGTAGGTTGATGGTAGCATTCGTTCCCCTTTTGGGTCGAAGAATATCCAATGAATATGCACTTTACAGCTATAGGATCTAACTTTCCCCCATTGTCACTATGCACATGAACAAAGGAAGTACAACCCAATACCCTTGGGGTGAGGCCAGTAGAAGTACTAAGATCTAGGTAGAATTGGGAGAGGACTTTCATTGGTGATGTAGATTGTAAAGACTTAGAGGGTAGTCTATTTATGAGTGACTGTTATGGTAGCTTCTCCCCAAAAAGTCTTAGGAACCTTTTTTGAAACAAAAGGGCTTGTGTAGTGGCTAACAAATGGCCATTCTTTCTCTCGGCAATCCCATTATGTTGAGGGGTATTAACATAAGAAGATTTATGAATTATGCCCTCTTGTTCAATGTAGGGTGTCAGATTCCGATTAAAATAATCCTTAGGATTATCAAATCTCTCTCTTCACCTTCATCCCAAACTGGTTTTGGATCTTGTTAAGAAATTTAGAAAGATAGAGCTCACATTAGATTTGTGTTTAAGTAAATGGGTCCAAGTTACCCTAGTGCAGTCATCAATAAATGAGACAGACCACCTTGAACCAATCATGCTAGGAACAGTAGACAAATCCCATATGTTAGTATGGATTAGATAAAAAGGCTTTGAACATTTTTATTGCTAGTAGGAAAAGACATATGTCTGTGTTTTGCATAGTTAAAGATATCACAATGAAAGTCCCTAATATCTAATCCCTCAAACAAGGTAGGAAACATGGTTTTCATGACTTTAAAAGAAGGGTGCCCATTACAGTAATGATGGAGCCAAACACTTTTATTGGAACTAGACAAAAGAGAAAGAGATTGGCTATCCTTGACGCTTTTTGACTGATTTGTTGTTTCAAGATAGTAAAGTTCAGCCTTTTCCTTAGCAACTCCAAATATCTTCCCCGTATTTTAGTTTCGAACTACACAATGAGTTGGGTTATAAGCAACAGTACAGTTTAGGTAATTAGTAGTTTTCTGAATAGAGACTAGATTGGTAAAAAGCTTAGGAACATAGAGCACGTTTTTAAGAGTAATTTGTGGATTAATTTGGATGTACCTAGACCTGCTACAGCGGTGAGGGACCCGTCAGCTACAAGAATCTTCCTATTACTAGGACAAGGAGTGCAATTTTGAAATTTTAAAGAGGAGTTGGTCAAATGATTTGTGGCTCCTGAATCAATGATCCAAAGAGTCTATGATGATTCTACTGAGCCACTTAGTCTGTAAGAAAGGACATGTTTACCTAAGAGTGCTAGGGAACGTGTGTCGCTTGCTTTGGACTTGCTTAAGGACCCTAACAGTTCTCTGAGTTTTTCAATCTCTTCTTTGCTGAGTTCTTCCTGTTCTAGAGTTATTTCAAAATCTGTTGAGATTTAAGTGAACTTGACTTTGACCTTTCTTTGTCCTTGGTATCCCCATTCTTGGCTTGCGATAGTAGGCTGACCATTTAGTTTCCACCACTTTTCTCTAGTATGTCTAGGTTTCTTGTAGTAACTGCACTTAAAAGGTATCTTGGTCTCACCCATTTTCCTTTAGGGCAGGACGAAATGGGTTTAGGCTATGAAGGCCAAGGGAGAGCTTGGAAACAATGGCGATTAAGGCCAAAGGGGGGGAAAACAAAGAGAAATGGCTATTAAGGCCAGGCAAGAAAAAAAAAAATATATCCCATAATTTTTGCAGCTCTGATATCATTTCAAAGTTTGAGGTAAAATTCTGAGTTTTCTATATACTTAAGAAATTTTCTTAGCTACGATTTATACCACTTTTCTAGTAAGCTCCTAACTAGTAACTAAATCTACTAATTTAAAAATAAATAACTTACATGATTTTAGGGATTTACACATAATTTGCTGCTAGCGTATATCTTCTAAATTTAATTCTTATCTACAACTCATTCTCCTAAAGTCTAGGCAGTAATTACGGTCTTCTAACGGTCTTAATTATGTAGATGATGCTATAAGTGTATGTCAGGTCGCTTCATGTTCGTTAAATCCATTACTTCGGATTCATTTTGGAGAAACTTGTACCAGCTTGCAGCTACTGCTTGCTGGTAAAACAACCTTATCATTCAAATGCAGAACAGTTGTGGTTTGCTCCCTGCAAAATTATAAAAAAAAATAAAAAACAGAGAGCGAGAAGGGGATTTGTCTTGCCATATTTGCAAATTGGAGGTGGGGTAGGGTTTTGTATGGCCAATTCCCTAGTCATGTAGTTAAGAAATGCAAATGCTAATGCAATTGGAATTCGATGACTAATGGTTCACTTGTTTCCTTTAAAACTTTGGAGGAATCTTGAAACTTCATTTTCCAGCTGTTGTAGTCTTAATCTGATGTTTTCTCAGTGTCTTAACTCACTGCAATTATGGCCGCTGTTATGTGCTTAACATTCTCAACATACTGGTTGGTGAATATTGTATAACTTTAGGGGTTTTCCCATGATTACCTGGGGTATAAATATACATTCAGTTCTGCGATTTTGTGAATTGTGTACAATATTTTTTACCTTTTGAAGATCCACAATGATTTCTGCACTAATCATGCAGGGGAACCTTGTTGGTCTTGCCTTGCACACAGTGTGAATGATGTTGAGAGATTTTTCAAGGAAACAATTGAAAATAGGTTTGTTATATATATTTTTGTATGCATGTATTACGTTGCATGACTTTTCCTCATTATATGCGATATTGATTAATTTGAATCTTCTTTTGTTGGTCATTTATGGTTTCAAATAAACTTTTATATCATTAGTTATTTTGCACTTTTAGAAATGCCTTTTCAAATATATTTGCTCCTGCAGAAATCACAGGTCAATAATAGGTGTCAGTTTTTGAATTGTATCCATGAATCTTGGTTTGGTTCGATGTGATAGTATAACTGTAACAAACAATTTATGTTGATATAATAACTTACGTGATTGCTTAATGCCCCTTGCCAATATCTGTGCTTATTTTGGAAGTTCTAGGCTTATTATGACTGGAAATAGATACTAGCTTGTTTTTTCTGATAACTATGGATATGCCTTTGGTTTATTCCTTGCTCGTATTGATTACATTGTTGTTTCTTCTGTCCATATTATTGTATTCCAATTCTGATATGTTGTGCTGCTTCTTATCATCTTAGGGATGAAGGAATTGTAATAAAAGACCTTGGTTCCAAGTGGGAACCAAGTGATAGAAGTGGAAAGTGGTTGAAGTTGAAGCCTGAGTATATTCGTGCTGGTTCTGACTTGGATGTTCTCATTATTGGTCTGAAATATTTGTCTTTATGTTTTTGTTTCTTTTGTTGCCATCCAGTGCATGTTTTCCAAAGTTAGAATTAGCAATTTCTTGCATACATTTCAAGGTTATTATTTTTGTTTTTAGGAGGATATTATGGCTCTGGACGTCGAGGAGGAGAGGTTAGTTTTGCGTCACTTTTCCTTATTTGTTTTTCCATTGACATTCTTATCTAAATTTTTATTTTGCAGGTAGCTCAATTCTTAGTTGGCCTAGCAGATCGCCCAGACCCAAATGCTTACCCCAGGCGGTAGTATTTAGCAGTTCTCTCATCTCTAAGCTCCAGTTGTTCACTTATGGTTATATTAGTGAAATATTTCTTTTATTGTCTTGAGTAACACTAATATTTCTTTTATTGTCTTGCTATGTTACTCAGACTTGGATGTGAGTATCGGATATGGGTATGTGTCTGACTTGCTATGTTTAATTTTTTCTAAGTTTTTCCTTGTATATGGAAGGTTTGGATGGTCATATCTTTATACCCATCTCCAGATATGTGGACATGGGTATTTCAAGAAAAATAAAGAGTCAGAGCAACATAGCTGTCTTTTACATGGTATTGTTATTTTCTACTTTTATATATTATGGATGGTCCATTGGGCCTTGGTCTATACAACAAGTAGCTGCGCTGTCTATAGCCCAATGCCCCTTCTGAATGTCCGAGCCTGAGACCTTGAAATCTTGACCTGTGAGCATTTTAGTGTTCCCTTGTGTGGCTACTGATTGTTGTTTTGTTAGTGTCATTGTTTATTCCCATCATGACCTCCCTCTCTTAGCCCCTTTGATCTTTTATAGCAAAGAAGTGGGCCTCAAATGCACGGAAGGGCAGCCCTTTATCACTTTCAAGTTTTACCTAACTCAACCGTTATGAGGTGAACATGTTGTGTAGGCATGAGTCATTGGATAGGCAACTTGTTGAGTTGATGGATCTCTCCTATTAGATCAATTCATACGGAACTTGGTTAGTTTTATATTCCTTGGAGGACGAAAAGGATTTAATCTAGTATTTAATGTTTGAACCCTTTTCCTGAGGTGGGCTTACATAGCTGATATTATGTATCCATAGGTTTAGCAAAAGCGTTAGAAATGTCCCCAAGACGACACCCTGCGAGTTCAAGCAAGAGACTTCAGTTTTTTTTACTAGGTATAATCTGCCAATGCCTAACCAGAGGTCCCTTTTTGCAGATTTATATCCTTCTGCAGAGTTGGTACTGGGCTGACTGATGATGACTTGGAAACTGTTACGAAGAAATTGAAGCCTTATTTTAGGTACTTCCCTAGTAATAGATATTAGGAGAAGGTGGTTGCTTCCAGGGTTCTATTAGCTGTATTGAATAGCCATGGAGATGACCAAAATAGCTTTTGCAGTGTGCGTAAATTAAAGTAACTGGCCTTGTGACTTTAGGAAATAAAATCAATCTTGTTGAAATCTTTTTCTGTTTAAAATGGCTTTTTTAAGGCTCAGGTTGGCTTTGAGCATCATATCCAGTTGATTAAATTCAATATTACTTACGTGCACATCAGTGACATTGTTCTTGAACTAAACAACCAGAGATGAATTACTTACTATGGTGCAATGTGGAAAAAAACATATCCTTAACTGAGACTTACTTTGGTTGGGTGTTTCCTCTTTTTCTTATCAGGGGAGACTTTTTCCTGATTTACTTGGCTTTTATATTGTATCAGGAAATATGAATACCCGAAGAAGCCGCAACCAAGTTTTTACCAGGTTACAAATAACTCCAAAGAGAGACCTGATGTTTGGGTTGAAAGCCCAGAGAAGTTAGTATTTATTATTGTTATCTTATGATGCGAAAGTTTGTGGTTTTTCAATTTTTGTCTTTATATTCAATTTCTTGTCGCAGATCAATCATTCTTTCTATCACCAGTGATATCAGGACTATAAGATCTGAGGTGTGTATTTATAGCCATTATCACATATTTTCGTCTGCCACAAGTAACAGTGGTGCCGTAGTATTTGGAGTTCTCCATTTCCCTTGTCTTATTTAATTTTTTACCCGTTTTCTTGATTTATGCTTATTTATGTTTTCTCTGATTTTTTCAGGTATTTGCTGCACCATACAGTCTGAGGTTTCCACGTATTGATAGAGTGAGATATGATAAGCCTTGGCATGAGTGCCTTGACGTGCAATGTAAGGGTTTATAAAATATTGTTGCATTAATTAATATGAATTTGTACTTTTGGGGCTATTTGTGTGTCCTTTTCTTTCAATTACTTGTTTTTGTTTCAGCATTTGTAGAACTTGTGCATTCGAGTAATGGTACAACTCAGAAATGGACAGAACAGGGAAACCAGCATGATAGCAAAACAAAGCACAAGGAACACAGTAGAAAGGCAGCGAAAATGAATGTCTCCATTGTTCCTTCCCATTTCATTCCGACTGATACGTCCAGCGTAAAGGGAGAAACCTTGATATTTTCAAATCTTATGTTTTGTATCCTTCAATGAGATTTGCTTACTTAGCAGTTCTATTTTTTTTTTTATATTCAGTGTCTGCATCTGCAGGTGTGTCTCTCCCTCATTCTATGCATTAGTGGAAGTTGTACTACAAATTTCTTCCCTTCCCCACTTTCCCGTATTTTCAAGATTCTGCTGCAGATGGTTTGCTGCGGAATCTGCCGTTAGTTTTAGTTTCAAACTTGCCTTAACATGCATAGACTTTGTTAATGTGCCTCCAACGTATTCTCTTGATTCATTTCACAAAATGATTGTGGAGCATGGGGGAATGTTCTCAATGAATTTAAACAACTCAGTTACCCATTGTGTTGCAGCTGAAAGCAAAGGTTCTCTCTCTCTCTCTCTCTCCCCCCCCCTCTCAAAACACACACATGCGCACAACCACACCCCATCCTGTGCCCTTCCACGCTCAACCATGTCCGCATGTGTGTATGTCTGCATTGATGCTTCTCTGCATCAGCAATTATCTTGGGTAAATAACGGAGGTAATGAGAAAACCTGTCAGGGATCAAGTATCAGGCAGCAAAGCTGCATGGAGAAATTATCCATTACACATGGGTCTTGGATTGTTGCTCACAAAAGAAGCTTATTCCTTTGCAGCCAAAGTAAGGCATACATTCATCAAATTAGAGCCCCCTTCTCCCTCTTCTCTTCTGCTTTCCTCTATTTGGCTGACAATTCTTTTTACCACGTGTTTTCTTTTAAAGGTACTTTCTCTTTCTTTCTGAATCATCAAGGATGAAATTACAGCAAGAAGTTGATCAATATTCTGACCCTTATTATTGGGACCTTGACCTTGCTGATGTCAAACAGGTAAACTTAGATTCCAGCAACTCATTTAATCTATTTGGATATTGCTGCATTAACTATCATCAACAGTAGATAAACAAGAAAGTAAGAAATGCATAGTTAATGATGACCACTAATGTTGCTTCCAAGTATCTGGTGGTTGAATGGTATATTTGATGGAGTAAACTTATGATTAGGGATTTAAATAGTGACCGCAAGTAGATGTTACAGGCACTATTTTGTGATTTCGGCTCTCTCTATTGCTAATATTCACGGCTGATATTTACAGCAATTGGCCGTGGTAACCAGTAATATTCATTAGGTCCACAACCGTTGCGACCTCAAAGTCCCTGCTTATGATAGCTGTTTCTTTTTTCTTGTCCAGCTCTTAAACAATGCCCAAAGGTCCGAGAACTCCAAGACAATTGACTATTACAAGGGGAAGTACTGTCCGAATGACAGATGGTCTCTGTTTCATGGCTGCTCTATTTTCTTCTACTGTTCAGCTGAGTCTTTGTAAGATATATGGCCAATCATGACTATATTTATCTTGCTTATCTGTGTTTTTTCAGTGAACATCTTCTAGTAAGCGTGTTAGAGTTTTCTACATGGTTGTTTGTCGATTTTCTTTCTCATAGGTTGTAGCTAACCTTATCTAGGAAAGCTGATTGGCAAGTCCTGTTAAAACTCGCAATGAGGAGGTTAAAGCTTGAAGTTTTAATGGGCGGTGGCAAAATAAGTGAGAATCTTAACCATGCTACTCATTTGGTAATCTTATCAGTACCAGGATTGGATGTGGACTTTGATTCTCTTCTTAAGAGGTAACTATAGCTTATGCAATTCTGTATTTGATGATTAATGTCATTTGTTGCCTGATATTGAGGTTTTTTGACTAGTATATCGATCTTGGTTACACTACATGTTCTCTGTCAGAGAAAATAAGCTTATGCAACAAGTATGAAATTGAAGAGCAATTTGTTCATTTGTTTGTTTCCCTTTCGGGTGACTTATTATGTGGCATATCTCTTTGAAAAATGAATTTACGGTAAATGAAATTCAGGGTACTCATTCCACATTGTGATTGAGGATCACTTATTTTGGACCAAAATTTACAAAATAATTCTTTGTTATTTGGGATACTTTTGGACTCTGTTTTATTTGTTTATGTGTGCTTCCTTTTAGGTTTATGAAGCTCATAAACTAGACTTTTGTAAAACATTTGAGGCAATTGATATTTCATGTTAATTCTTGAATGTTTATTTTGAGATTATTCGTTATGTCAAAAGGTGTTGTTATTTCAAAAGTTCTTTATTGATTATAATTTCAAGAAGGTATTGTTAATTTATGGAGATTGGACTTTTAGGTTATTTTGTCTTCTTGCAGCTTCGTTGCTTTGATTTTTTATCTGTCTATGGTTCTCACACCGAGTCATATACTTGGATAACATTGGATACAAACTCTTATTGATCTTGTCATTTTAAAATCAGTTGAGATGTCGCATTTTGGTTTATGACAGCCATTATTTTCTTATTCTCTTTGTAGTAGTCTCATTTGTTTGCCTATTTTACTGAGCTTTTCTTTTGGACTAGGTTTTGTTTGATGACTTCATTTAAAACCTTAGTGTAATGAGTATTGGGTTACTATAATATTTTAGGCATGGTTTAATTTACAAAAGAACTAGTTAGAAAGATATTTTCCGAGTACGCTTCGACTATTGTGATTTCAATATTCTTTTTCATTGTAAGATTCAGGAGTATTATTCATTTAACAAGATTTTTATTTGTCAAATTTAGTTGCATTCTTTGTTTCTTGAGGTTGCAGAAGTCTGCATGGTTTCCATCATGACTCAACATACTATCATAACATATAAAGAGCAAAGGTTTATTGATCATGTTGAATTTAAAATAGTTTAACGCCATATTTTGGCTTATGACAGCGGCAATTTGATTTAACAGTTGTCTTTTATTTGCAACCTTTGTGTTGCTTTTATTTTTTTAGGTCCAATGGTAAATTTCATTTGAATTAGTTCATTTAGAAACTTCAGCGTAATGACTATTGAATTATGGATTTAAGAGGCGGCAAGCCTGATTCATAGCAGAATCACTAGTCTGATGCCAAGCTTAAACTCCATCCAAATTGACTTTTAAAAGGTTAATCCAGCTCAAGCCTGAACCTAAGTAAAAGTGCCGGAAACTGTCATGAACCTCAGTGATCCAACTCAACCTGAAACCCCAAATCAACTCAATATGAATTTACTGAAGAGTTCAACAGTAACACCAGAAGCATCCAGATCCAAAAGTAACCTGGATTTGAAGTGACCCAACATAAACTTGCTAGAGCTGCTTGATTGCCACCTCTAATGAGTCTTAAGAATAATGTCTTCAAAATACCATTATGCATTGTTTTAGAAGGGATTTCATTTTTAAAGAGGATTTTAGATTTTGAAAATTCAATCCAAGGGAGAATTTTAAAATATTTTTAGGCTTTCAAACAATTATCTAGAGACCTATAATACAAGATTTAAATTTAGCCTTTGGAGGTTTGTTTCCATAAAAGACCCCAGGAAGCATAATAGAGAAACTCTCCTTCACTGGCATTCTGACATCCCGAATACCTCTCCGGTGACCAACCTTATCCTTTAATGATACCTGGTTCCTTTCTTGGTCTTTGAAAACTTCTAAGATAGCCAATTTACATGTTCACTATATCTGGTGACTTTCTTAGTAAAATCATTTCTCCCGTCTCTGTTGTTCCTGCTTTACCCGTGATCTTTCTCTTTACCTTCATTTTGGTACAGATTAGCATCTTAAGCATGCTTATTTTGATGCTGCTATGCTCTTGATTTTCTGGTGGAGAATATGACAGTTTATTTGGCTTGCGTAAGGATCTGAATGTCGAGATAAGGGTCACAGATGCCATGAGAGAGGATTATTATCGGTTTGGTTTGAAAGAACTATCAGCCAGACAAACAATTACAATTCTATAATTTGCAAATGCTGTAGTTTCAATTGGCTTTGTATTAAAATTATATGGTGCTCCATCCAAACCCTAGCTGGGTTTTTTAACTTTGTTTTTCTATAGTTGTTCTTTTGCAGAGAAGAATCTTCTGTGGAAGAAAGGGTTACATGTTGTGAGATCTCAGTGGTTAGAGAATTGCCTAGATCGGGGAGAAAAGTTGCAAGAAGACCAATATAGCTTGAAATCCAGTGAAGTTGAAGAAACAAACTTCTTAGAATGGTTGGTGCAGATACACTTTTTAAGTTCTGTTGTTGTCCATATGCTTAAATAGGCTAGTGCATTGTGATATGTTAACTTGTCAAAAAGAATGTTGAAAATTATTTTTGCTAGCACATGACATTTGTACTAACTCTGACAAGACGAGAATTTGTTTGTAGAGATAGGGTTAACTTAGCCTCATCAATATGGAAATAAACACTAGCAATCTTTGCATCTATCTTTAACGTACAAAGCCATATGGTATAGTAAGCATCACTCACGAAAAGCTGATACATCTGTTTTCAGTCCCACTCCCTACTCTACAAATCTTTTCTCCTGTCCCCCTCCCCCCATAGAAATAGTGGGTGCAAAAGGCTAGTATTTTGTGGTGAAATACTTGTGCGAGACCTGTGACTGAAGGATTCAATATTTTGTTTTTTATATATCATGGAGTGAGCCTAGATGCTATTGGATGCGTATGGGTGATCCTGGGGTGGAAATAACAAGTTAAAACCGCAACCAGTTGCCAATAGGGAATATGAGGATAATATAGTTGAGAGATTGAGATTTAAAATAGATTTATTAATAGCTGTAAGGCTGGTTTTGATTGTCTCATGTGCTTGAATCATTAATGTATGGATCATGATTTTTTTTTTGGTGGATGGTCTGTTAAAAACAATAATATATTATTAACCATAACAATTTTCTGAACTGGTCACTAAAAACATGCATTATATTAGTTTATTTGGAACTTTTGAATGAATAAGGAACTGCTTTGTAAGAAATCTTTAGAACAGGCCTTGCGCACTTTTTTGTTGACATGCATGTTCTGCTTGTCCTCCCATGTGGATGTCCTAACTTATAGTTGCTTTATGTTATTATTTTGTGCAGCAAATTGGACCAAAATCTGAACGAAGCCATGCCAGATTTAAACAGTGTTCAGAACCAGGTTCCTGAAAGTAAAGTAAAAGAGAGAGGCGACAAAGATCACGTGGAGAAATCAATTTCATTGGTTACACCTAATTATGGAAAGAGGAAGAGAAGACCTTCTAGCAAGAACACCAAGAAAGGAAAAACAGTTGTAAACCAAGCTCGAAGAGTAGTACCAAGACGTCGTGGAAAGATGTCTGTTAAGATTAATGAAGATGAGTCGGAGGAAAGTGGGTCTGGTGACGGAACAAACAAGGAGATAGAGAACGATGAAGGTAATACGGAATGCTATGATTGGGAAAATTACGAGTTTCACCAAAATCATGTAATGGAAGATACAAAATTTTCGCGAGGAGCAAAGACAGGTAAACTAAAGGCTATAGAAGATGCAAGCGAAAAGGGTTCTAATATAGCTTCTGATAATGTGATGTGCGAAACAAATAATGAGCAAGGCTGCAAGGCTGAGATGTTGGACCATAGGGAAGGGGATGAAGGGGATCGTGGTCATGAGAGTTCAGAGTCAGGAAAGCTAGAAGTTATGGTTGATCCGGTTCAGGCCATGTTACTGGATATGATTCCAAGCCTTGGAATAAAGCATATTGAAACTAAAAATTCAGTTGTGGAGAATGAGAAACCACCAGATGCAGATAACAAGGCTGAGATTCCTGTTGTAGATGATGATAAGTTAGAAGAAGATATTTTTATTGCACAGCCAATGAAGAAAAAAAAAGTAAGTTACAAGGATGTTGCAGGGGAACTACTCAAGGATTGGTGAAAACGTTGTATTTTGCGTGCCTTTGTACATTGTTGTCTTATACATCACATAAATCCTGAGATGATCACAGTTTGTGTTGTCCCAACGTTGTATCTTTTACGTTTTGTGTCGCATGAATTCCTCCACGCCCACGAGGTCCTCTAGACAAAGTTGTAATTAGAGGCGGCAAAATGAACTCGAATTTAAAAATTAGTTTGAAAAAATCTGAGTTCAAACCCGAATTGAACTCGATTTAATTAAAAAGTTAATTGAGAGAATTTGAACCCGAAATGGTTTGAACTTAAAAAAATTCAAATTCGAAAAAATTAAAAATCGAGCTTGATCGGAACCTGAACTTGAATATAATACTAAAAATAAATATGAAAAAATTATAATTAAATAATTTTTTATAAATAAATTTTAATTATGAATTATTTTAATATTTTTTAATAATTTTATTAAATATTAAAAATTTTATATTTTAAATATGATTGAACTTACGGATTGGTTGAGCTAGGTGGGCGTTCAAATTTTTTGAAAATTCTAAGCTTAGATTCTTATTTAATGTGTTCAGATCTGCCTAAGTCAGAATTACTATTCATCAAATTAAAGATTATTTTTTATTAATATTATATATTTTATAATTAAATTTAAATAAATACATTATTTTAAAATTACTATTTCGAGCTAGATCGGGTTAGTTTGATATAAAAATATGAGAAATTAGGTCGAGGCTCAATTGGGCTAGATGGATGGCCTGACCCTTGAATAGGTCTATATATGATAAAATATAAAAAGTTGTAATTAGAGGCGGTAAAATGAACTCGAATTTAAAAATTGGTTCGAAAAAATCTGAGCTCAAACCCGAATTGAACTCGATTTGACTAAAAAATTAATTAAGAGAATTTGAACCCGAAATGGCCTGAATCTAAAATAATTCGAACTCGAAAAAATTAAAAACCGAGTTTGATCGGAACCTAAACTTGAATTTAAGACAAAATAAATATGAAAAAATTATAATTAAATAATTTGTTATAAATAAACTTTAATTATGAATTTTATTTTAATATTTTTTAATAATTTCATTAAATATTAAAAAATTTATATTTTAAATATGATTAAACTTGCGGATTGGTTGAGTTAGGTGGGCATTCAAATTTTTTGAAAATTCTAAGCTTAGATTCTTATTTAATGTGTTCAGATCTCTCTAAGTCAAAATTACTATTCATCAAATTAAAGATTATTTTTTTATTAATATTATATACTTTATAATTAAATTTAAATAAAATATATTATTTTAAAATTACTATTTTGAGCTAGGTCGGGTTAGTTTGATATAAAAATATGAGAACTTGGGTCGAGGCCTAATTGGGCTAGATGGATGGCCTGACCCTTAAACAGGTCTATATATGATAAAATATTAATTTATCAAAAAAAATTATGTAATGAGCTTTGAAAATATTGTTAATAAAGTATATCATTTATTTATCATTTTTTTTTAATTTTCTTAGTTAAACACATTAAATAATTAGAGTTTATATATGTTAGTTGTAAAATTTTAAATACTTACTTTGATTATTATTATTATTATTATTATTATTTTAAATAATGGTAATTAGAATATGATAATAGTATAACAAAGTAATAAGATAAATTAAAAAATATGAAAGCTATAATAAATAATACTATATCAAAAATAAATTAAATATTAAATATTAATATCGTATAAAATTTAATTAAATATTAAAAATTTAGTTTATATTTTATATATGATTAAAGCTGCTTATGTGTCGGGCCGAACTGCGGCCTAAATTTTTTAAAAATCCCAAGCTTAGGCTCTTATTTAATGTACTCCAGACCTACCTATTTAAGTCATAATTATTGTTCATCACATTAAAAAAATATTTTTTATTTTTATTTATATATTTTATAATTAAATTTAAATAAATATATATTATTTTAATTTAAAATCACCATTTTGACT
>JBBYHO010000006.1:15487418-15513186 GCA_038382025.1 Adansonia gregorii | reverse complement strand
TATATATAATGATATATGTATAAATTAATTATATATAATGCAATTAATTATATATATAATATTTATCATTTTATAGTTAAATGCAATTAATCACAACTTAACCTAACTTAACCTAGTTTGACCATTGCATGTGCAAGAATTAATTATCTACTATTTTAGCCTTCACAATCGCAATGGCAATGCATTTAGTTTTATCAATGTTTGAACTAACTACCTTAGCAGATAATTAATTAAGTTGTACATATTTAATTAATTAATTAAAACCTATGTTTTTAATTAATTTATGCACACCTCTTTGTATGATGCTAATTTAGATTTATTTATTCATGCAAGATATATATAAATATAAATATATATACAAAGAGAAGGAATGATTTTGGTAAATTCAAGGTGATGTCCAAGATAGCTACCCATAGTAAAAGAACAATCTAAAATACAACCAAACACGGCTAAAGATTAAACAGAAGCTACCGTTCGTTATTTGACCCATAAAAAAGAGACAGCTCTAAAAAGCATATTAATCCTATTCAAACAAAAGATCAAACACCTATCCTGCAAAAGAAAAGAAAAGGCCAGAAAGTTTCTGTTCAACCTAAAAATTACCACTTTCTCCTCACAACATAACCAACCAATCAACAAATTTTGAAGCCAACACAATAACCGTACAAGTGATCATATAGTATTGGTTTAACATAAAGCTTGGTTCAAGAAAGTTCTTTTCTTACAACTTGCTTTGGGCTAACGGAAGAAGAGAAAGTTTGCCTTTCTTTTTGGATGAAATTAGGTTTTAGTCCTATCTGAAAACATCATGATTAGAAACTGAATCTGTAAGAACTCTCCTTCAAAACTTCCCAATAATAAGAGATAAGGGGAGGATCATAAACATTAGTATTTAAATTCAGATATTATTATTATTATTATTATTTTTTGAAATGATTACAAGAATTAACTTGTGCAAAGTTAGCGCATTATTCACCTATAGATCAGTTATAGCGAACCATTCAAGTTATAAGCATCGGGTTTCAACATGATTAGAAAACCAGTCAACTTTGGTCATTTAAAAAAACATGATTCAGATTTATTCTATTTTAAAATACTTTCTTAACAGTTTTCCAATTTTTTTCTCAAAACTTCAAATAGCAACAAACAAATATAGATATAAGTACATATATTTCTGATATCATGAAATACTTAATACTAAATGAGAGGGTTTGGTCAATAATCAATTAAGTGGGCTAGCCACCTCGACCTTAACCTATGGTTTTTACTCATTAGTTTGCATAGATTAATTGTAATTGAAAAGGCAGTTATATATAGCTAATTAAGGAGGTACATAAGTGAATTTGTTTTAATATTCAAAGAGCATAAACATTTCAATTGGTAGATTTTCAAGAGATAAGATATGCAACTTAATATGCAACTTACTAGTAAAAAAACCCAAAAAATGATGCCCAAAATCTTTAAAAGTTAAAAAAAAAAAAAAAAGAGTTTGAATGTAAGGAATTTAAAAAAAGCTACCTCCTCAAGTGAATTAAGCTGAGTCTTTAAATCCGGATCATACTGGTTATTTTACTTGTTGAAAAGAACTCTGACAGTGGTAACACTAACAGCGGACATTTCTCAAGTTGAATAAAACAGAAGCAAAATTTCTAAAGAAGCTACCTCTATATGTTGACAGCAAAACTAGAATCTGTCAAAAAATAGAAGCAAAATTTCGAAAGTAAGTTGAAAGTTGAATCTTTCTAGGAGTAATTCATTAATCTAGGACTTATGTCATAAAAACAAAGTTAAAAATAAAAGCAGGAAATATCTTTTTGAAGTTAATTGCGGATCGTTGATGATGAAAATGAAATGAGAAATAAATGGATCAAGGATAAAAGAAAATGTTTGGTTGCTGTAATTTTCTTCAAACGCACTTCATTTCCTTCTCTCTCTCTCCTTTTGTTACAAAGGTGTGAGCATGGGATAAAGAAATTTACAGATGAGTAGGTACAAAAATTCAGCTCAGACCAAACAAAACAGAGTTGGTTCAAGTGTTTCTAATTAGGGCTTTGATCGAGCTACGGAAGAACCTGAACTATGAGATTGCAAAAATGAAAACCAAAAAAATTAAATTATAATAAGAAACAACTTCATTCCACCATGATTATATCTTTTAATTTCACAATCCCTAAATCATAAAATAAATCTTGCAATATCTAAAATCTTACCTTTAAATCCCTAATGTTGGTGAAAAAGGTCAAGAGAGATCAAGCCTAGCCATGGTGAACAAGAAAATAAGAGAGAGATTAACAGAGATGAGAAAGGATTAACCTCCATTGATATCAAACGAAAAATAGGAAAAGAGAGACGGATGGAGAAGGAATGAAAACGGGTTACTAAAAATTAACATTTTGCGTTGCTTTATTAAACAAACGCCGCTATCTAAAATAATTTAATGGCATTTATTTTTAAATGCCCCTAAATTATAATATATAGAGGTGTTTTAACTTAAAAATGCCATTAATTAAAGAAATATAGTGGCGTTTAAAAATACAAATGCTGCTAATATCAACTATGTCATCTATTTTCGAATAGCAGGATATTTTGGCACCTAAAAAAATACTACGAAATTATAAATAATAATTAGTAAAACGCCACTAGTGCAAAGACATTTGCGGCGTTTGTATATGAAATGCCACTAAATTCATTTTTTATTAAATATAATATTTAGCAGCAGTTTTATAAAAAAATGTCACGATAAAATGCCACTATAGTCCCAATTTGCTATAATGATCCTTTAATATTTGTGAGGGACAAATATTTGATGTCCAAGGTATGTTAATTCACTTTTGCTAGCAAATTGATTTTAGAATCACAATTAAGGATTTACTCAAGGCTAAGACTCCTTTAGCATCAATAAAGGTGCAACATAAACACAAGAAACAAGGAAAAAAGTTATGGCAAGAAGAACTTTTCACATATGGGTGGCGACTAGTGATTTTATCAAGGAAAGAATGCTTGCTATTTAAAGTTATTTCATTCAGTGAAAAATTAGAAAGTTCTTAGCAAAAGGACAATATTGTTGCTTGGGTCTATTGATAACTCTATGCAATAGAATTATTTAGTCTTATTTTATGCATAAAGTTAGCAAAATCCTTAATTTTTTAATTCAAAATTATTAATTTCTAGTTGTTTTTAGATTAGTTTTATTTATTTCATAATTAAATTAATAATTTACGGTTTTCATTTTTTAGAGGTGCAAAAGGAAGAGCATGGAGTTGCAAGAAGATAATAAAAAAAGGTAGGATTATAGTAGGCAGCAACTCCAGCATTGTAGCACAAATAGGACCAGAATATTGCCAAAAACATAATGAATGATGCCATAGTGCCAACTAAAAACACTATTCAAAATTAAGCTATCATGTTACTTGTTCGCAAAGTATCTCCTTCCAAGCTTTTGGCACTATCTAAACAGGACTTTTTAGGATTTAATAAAGTATTTTTTTAGCTATATAAAACCTATATTGCTAAGAGAAAAGAGTAGCCACCAAAGTAATCAAGAAGTTAAAAGAAATTTTGGAAAAGCTAGAAAACTGAAGACTCGGCAATCTTAAATTTTTCTGTTTCATTTTTCTTTGTTAATTTTCTTGTATTGTTATGAAGGTGAAACTTCTTTGGTCTATGTTTTCTTTAGCGATGATGAATTAAATTTAATTTTTCAAGGATTGCAATGGAACTCAGCTTGTAGTTTAGATTATTTTACTCTTTTTCTTGATATTAATGATATTAAAGTTATTTATTAAATCTTGTTCTTCATGCTTCTAGTTGTTTGATCACCAATTAGATTGATTAGAAAAATCTTGATTTTCTTGAAAAAGGCAAATTTGTGTTTAGAAATAGTTTAAATAAATTCATTTATTATGATGGATTGGTTTGTGTTTGAAATAGGAATATACTTGCGTGTCATGTGTATATAATTTAAAGTATGAGCTTAATGAGCTTCTCTTTAATTCAATTCTCATAGGAATAAACTAGTTGAAAGGGATTTTTTTTAAGACCATTAGAAAGATACTTAAAAAATTAATGAGCTTCTCTTTAATTCAATTTTCATAAGAATGAATTGGTTGAAAAGGATTTTTTTAAGACCATTAGAAAGATACTTAAAAACAAATTAAAACTCTAAGTTAACAACTCATTATCATTATTAATGTCTGAAATATAGTAAAAATTTAAATTAAGTGTTGAGAGAAATTGTAATCATAAATTTTTCTTATTGATTAATTAAACCCAATTTTTTTCATGATTTAGTTAGTTTAGTTTAGTTTTAGTTCACAACTTCTGATTGCTTATTTGAATAAGCAATATTCTAGTCTTCACTATATTACTTGTCAAGTGCACTTGCAAGGTAAAACCTACAATATCTATAAGGCTAGGACTCCTATATATCATATATATATATAGAGAGAGAGAGGGACAACAACCTAAGCCCTCTAAAGATAGCTTTGCTAACCACTATGCTTGCTTGGTGTGCAAGTTTTCTCAGTCTGCTTAAAGCGTAGGTCGTTGGCATCCGTTAGACTTATTGGGCAATTTCAATCTTAATTAATTAACTTAACAAGAATGATTCGAAAGAAGAATTCTAATATCTCATGCTTTAATTAGAATAGCCCAAGACTTACGAGTTAGAATTTAATCCTGAATCAAATTTCTTACTCACTTTGAACAATACAAACCTGGGATCAATTAATTCATCATATTACATTAAACCAAACTAGTATAGTATCCTTTGTGAATCATTAAAGCTTATCTTTAAAAAAACTTTATTCTTTTTGGTATATTAAGACATGTCACTTTGATTTCTCAAATCTCAGTTATGTTTTAATTCATTTTAATGGAACACTTTAATGAAGTCCTTTACATTAGACCTTTTATTCAATCAAGTTTTACCTCCATGTTTAATCCATGCACTTGTGTTCTATTGTGTATAACCCTTTAGGTTCTTAATATGTTGGCAATGAACACAAGTCGATCGCATTACCTTACATTCATAGATCAAGAGCAAAATTTAGCAACCCATCGTGACAACTCAAACATTGTAGAATCAATTTGACTTCTCAAAACCTTCCAGTCACCAAGCTATTAGTGTAATTCGATCATTTCACCAACTATACCAGAAGGAGCATGAACATAGTGCAATTTATACTTAGAGTCCATCTTTATTAGTCATTATAGTCAACATTGTAACAATTTCCCCCAAATGCATTATGCCTTGGCCAAAGACTTTATTTGATTAAATTGAGCCAAGAACAAGTGAGATTTGTCTCCATGTCGTTTTAAACAGTGAATCTTCTCAGGATCACTCATCCATCTCCGTATGGTTTATGTTACACTCTATCATTTCCATCCTTTCTTGGAACAATTACATGATGACCTCTCCATATAAAACGACTTGATATCACAAGTCTAGAGACTAGTTACTCAACTAGTACATAAAAACATTTTCAAGGACACTTGAGAATCAATACCATATAAAGTTCTCAATTTAATTCAAGTTTCAGTGAACTCATTCTCTGACAAACATTTATATGTTATCCATAAGTATCCTAATACTTCAACCATATGAAAATTGATTGTATCTTATCATGAACAATATGGCTTAGCATATACTAGTCTATGACAATTATCAAAGCCTAGTCTTAACAATACATCAATAAAGATCTTAAGTTTGGAAACTCAGCTTCGATACTTGTTGGATCTCATAATTATGATGTTTACAATACCATGCAAGGCCATATAAGGCTCACTTGATTCTTCTAATTAGTAGTACATGATTAACATGACACTAACATAAAAGAAAACCTTGTTAAGGAAATGATTGGTTTGCATTGTTGACTACGTATTTCCCTTGAGCAATTTGATTGGCTCTAAGGTATATACATTTTCATATGATCTTTTAAAAAAAAAAACATGGAAGATCAATTGGTAGCATGGTTTAATGTTTTGGAAGAAAACATAGGAAAAATTTTAACTTGATATTCGAGAGATGAAAGGGTAGTTTTCCAAGTTGATGAAGATGGTTGAAAGTTTTAATTCAAACTAGGGTAGCTCATCCCTAAACACCATTATCACTTTTGACTTAACCAAACATAAAGCAATCGATTTTTTACAAAATCAATGTTTATTAAAGATTGACTAATGCACTCAGTGGTCCAAGAATTAAGATTTGGATAAGGTTGATGGATAAGTTATGTAGGTTAATGATTGAACTTAAAAGCTTGAAGTCTAACTCAGAATCTAATTTTACCTTATTATAATATATTGATCCACACTTGAATTAATAATATTGTCATGTTGGTTTTCAACCATTTTTTGGACTTATTACTCGAAAAGGGTAATGAAGCAACTGGTATAAAACTCCTATTAATCCCAATGACCTCGATGAAGCTAATCCATCATCTCATTTAAGCCTATCTAGTTGTAGCTATCTATTTAAAGCTTTTAAAACCTCTTTATCCTAAAAAGAATTATGCCAATGCTACCTATGGCTACGATATTGGGATCTCGAACCACTATACAAAAATTATAGAGCATTGAAGCAAAATATGCAAAGTTTTGTCAAAGTAGATTTGTTGAATTATAAGAAAAAGACAAAGCCACATAGTAGGGACAGATAATACCAGAGCAAAATTACTAATCAAACCTCCATCCAAGTTTTATTCTTGTTGCCAAACATGTTTTAAGGAAAACACCAATCTCTGACTTGCTACCTTTACTAGTCAAGTACCAATACCTCACCCTTGTACCATTGAAAATTGCATTAAATAAGTCAACAATAAGTTATAACCCTATCTAATTCTTTTCTTTATTGGTAAACTTTGCTTCAAGAGTCTTTATGACTTGTCTTGGATCAATGAAACTTGTTTTGATTGGTTTTGATAACTTAATCTTGAAATTTGTTAGAAGGGTCTTTAAAATTTGATCTTGAAGTTTGCTTCAAGATTCTTTGAAACTTAATCTTAAAATTTGTTTCAAAGCATTTTTTAGGCTTGATTTTGAAGTTTGCTTTAAAGACTATTGAGAATTAGTCTTGAGATTTGCTTCAAGGGTCTTGAAAGACTTGAGCTTGAATTTGATTCAAAAATATGATAACATAATGTTGAAATGTGTTTTAAGGGTCTTGGAGACTTGATTTTGAACCTTAATCATTGGTTGTATTTTTTAATTAGGGTCTGAATTTTTTGAAGTCTAATTAGAGTCTAATTTGGGTATCTCATGTATATGCAAGGATAACCCTCACTTGAACCAAATTTGGATATTGACAACTATTGCTATGAGATTAGAATGAGAGGAGCTTAATTAAACTCCTAATCAAAGGAAACCATGACAGCTAAGAACAAAGGAAAACATTAAAATGGTCCAAAAAATCATTTTTAACTTTCAAAAGTGATCTATAATAATTAACAAAAAAAATATTTTGACAGCATCATTTCAAATTAACTTTAGGAGTTGAACATGCTTTGCAAATACTTTCAAGTGAAGAACTCCTTCTTTGGAAGTAGCTAGCTAAGCTTATCTTTAAATTTTCTTTTGGCTTCTTTTAATGCAATAAAATTCAAATTAAAGAAAATAACCCTTTGAATCTACCTTTTACCTCGTCTTTACGTGCTATTCTTGGAAGGCACGCATTGATTTTCCGATACCAAAGCCTCTTCATTTGTTCCTATTTTTTTTTTCGATTTAACTTTTTTATATAAAGTAAGAATTTAGAGCTTGAAAGCAAAATTATAAAGTTTGCAATGATTTTATTTACAATGATTAAAAAGAGTCAAAGCATTAGGAAATAATGTGGGTGAATTGATGTTTATGTGACGCTTATCCCCTTATCATATGAAAAAGGTTAGAATAATGTCCAATCCCAGCATAATTCTACTTCACCAACCTGCTCAATTCACATCTATTCTCTTTCTTCTTTCTTTCTCTCTTTTCTTTATGTAAAGTCTTCATCATTTGTTCAAAATAAAAAGAGTTTCCCTGATGGCCATCAACTCATTGTGAAAGTGGACTGTGAAATTTCCTTGAGTTTATCAGTTTAATGTTAGAGGCGATCACAAGACAAATATGACAAAGTTTCTGCTTCTCATTCATCACAAACATATCTAGAAGGAGAGGATCAGCACGATTTTTTTTCTTTTAATTTATTGAGAAAAGCATTTAAAATTAACATTTTGATAGTTTAAAAAAAAATGAATCAAACTCATTAATCACATTGATTCAATTAGGAACTAAAAGTCAATTTAGTCTGGTGAAAATCAAACAACCTGTAATTTAAAGAATCAGTAAAAAAAAAAAATGCTTTTCTTTGTCAATTTTATTGTTAATTTTTTTTCTTTTTTACAAAAGAGATTACAACTTAAAGATAAAAATAATATTACGGACATTAAGATTTCAACTTTCGACTTACTAAATGCCACCTATTAAGTATGAGTGTATAGCCCAAACTTAAATAAGCTTCGATTCAGTTTTATTGGTTACAATTTTTTTGTACGTGATATGATTTGAAGTTTTAATCTCTTATAAACCACAATATTAACTCAAATATATATTTTTATTATTTATGTACTATATTTAATACGTATTTAATATTGAAATAATATATTTTATATTTATTTTTTAATTAAATTATTCAATTCAACCAATCAAACTAATTAAATTAATTACCAAATGTTTCACAAGTTTGACTTTTCATTTGATTTTTTATTCTTTGTTTTATGTGAAGAAAAGATACCACTGCAGTTGCCATTAAATCCAAATTCTTAAATACAAGCTAAATATATTGTTAAACATCAATTTTTCTTAAAAATGAAGTTTGGTAAATAGTTTTTTATATTTGTTTGATATTTTTACTATTTATTTTTTAAAAATAAAAATAAAAATAAAAGCTAGAGAGAAATAGCAAAAATAGCAAGAGAACTGTTGAGGTTTTCATAATGAAAACGCCCTAACGCACGTGTTATGCTAAAATCTTACCAACAATATTTAAGTAAAATCTTTTCTTTGATGTTAAAAAAATTAAAATAATTATTTTATATATTTATTGTGTAGATAAAAAGTTTTACAAGAGATCCATAAAATAATTAATATTCTATATATTTTATTAGAAGTATATTATCTTACAAATTTATTTATAAAAATTTTTCATTATCATATGTAAAATATTTATAAAAAAAAATCATTATAAGTCATGTTACTAATGAAATGCCACCTAGCTGGTAACCAGAAACATCCAGTACAATGCATGCACGATTTCCGGCGAAACCGATTTTGTCATAAATTCGTCGGAAGTAAGGTAGTATTTTTTTCACGAAATCATCGGTGCATGCAACGAAAATGCTTTTATGGTTTAATTAAAATCTTTTTCTTAACAAAATTTTTCATCAGATAAAAGCCTCTCTTTGAGTGATCAACCATACTTCTATGGTGATTGGATCTTAAAATTTTCCTTGTTCTCAATGTATGTACATACTACAATGTTAGCTCTGCTCTCGTCCAGAAATGTGTTATTTTAATGGTTTACAACAAAAAAAATTTTTAAATATAATACTTGTATTAATATTTATTATTAATTACTTTATAATTTTTTTAATTGTACATTGTTGTATGAGTAAAACTTTTACAAATATTTTTTTATATATCAATATATTATAATATAAAATTAATTATATAATGCAAAGTGAATGTTAAAATTTATATAAGATAAATTATTAACATGTCAAAATTTTATAAATATATAATATGTTGAAAATAATTATGACATGAAAAATTAACGTGAATTCGACGACATATGACATAAAATTAAGAGTTATTTGAATAGTATCAATTAGATCTGTTAATTTTAGACATACATGATCATATGATATGAACACAATATAAGCAAAAATAATTAAAATATAACACGATACTTCACAAAAATAATATGAACATAGTATAAATAGATAAACATGTCAAAATCTATATAAAATGAATTATTAAGATATCAAAAATATGTCAAAATTTTATAAATATATAATACATTAAATATAATTATGATACGAAAAAGTAACACAAACACGACGACAAGTGACAAAAAATTTTAAGTTATTGAATGGTGTAAATTAGACTTAACATGAACAAAACATTCGGAAAAATAATTAAAAATTACACAAAACAAAAAAAAATAATCATGATATAAATACAGTAAATGTGTCAAATTTTATATAAAATAAATTATTAACATATTAATATTTATATAAATATATAATTTTTTAATTAGATTATGATAAAAAAATACAAACATGATATTAATACATAAAATAAAAGCAAAATTCTCAAAAAAAAAGTGTCACAAATAGTTTTTTTTAAAAAAATCTCACCACTACGAGCACAAGCAATCCCTTTAATTCATATTCTATATATTTATAGATATATAATATATGCCTTCTAGTTTATGGCTTCAGAAAATATTAATTAGATTAACAGGCCATGATCATATTTTATTATGTAAAATCTCTAATTTTCATCCAAATTTTATAAAAATATATCTATACTATTAATAAATTATTAATGCTATATTTGGATAGACAATAATAAAAGAAAATATAGAAAACAAAAGAAAAGTTGAAGAAAGAAAATGAAATAAGTATCTATTTTTTGGATAGCTTTCCTTTCTCTTCAATTTACTTTAAATTAGGGTTATAAAAAATTAAAAATTTTAAGAGAAAGCAAGGGATGCACAGCTCCTCTAACTTTCTTTTGGGTTTAAAAATGTTTATCCAAACAAGATAAAGGAACCTTTTTTGGTATCATAAGTCAAATGATATTAATTCAAAATTTCATAAAAATCTCAAATAAAATTATTAAAATATATATTATTAAGGGTTTCTTTTCTCAACTCATTTGAAATATAAATATCCATATTTTTTTGGAAAAAACGGTCACTTTTACTTGGCTAAAACAATCTACTTTTCACATGAAAAAAATTTCTCACTTTTAAAAGAAATTGTCAATCTCTTTTATTTCTTATTTTTTTTCCAAAACCATATTAAAGAGAAAACTTTTACCCACTTTTTTGGTATATCAAATTCTAGTAAAAGTTAAAGCCTTTGAGAAATAAGGAAAATATCCAATTTGTATAATCTATTCTTTAACACAAACTTTCTAAATTGATGCAATATTATGTGTCTATTAATTAATGCAAAATTTTATTATTAATCAATTAAATTTTATACATTATATTAGCTATATTAGCTTTGAATTAATCTTGGTTTTCAAATAAACTAAAACTTAAGCTTAATTAGGTTGTTTTTAAATATTTTTAGGATAGTATTTTTCATGAATTATGTTGAAAATACTTTGAAAAACACTAGAATGTGTTTTAACTCCTTTAAGCACTTAAAAATGTATTCTTAATGCATACTCTTGTATAAAACATTTTTGAAATAAGCTTTTTATGTTTTAACGTCAACCCCTTAAATATGTTTTTATATGTATGTATTGAGACAATGCTTGGCAATAAATAAACACTCACAAACCCTTGAATGTATCAATACAAGCTTGGAATGTATCCATATATTTGGTAGGAACGAATAGCAATCACTTAAATGATGTCTATAACTACTTTATTCCTTCACCAATCTTCCCAATAGCTATATTCATGATGAAGGCTATAAATATGCCTCTCCAACACCTCCAATAGGTTTATGAACGAGGGATTAAGCTTAGGGTCATATTTTTCATCTCTTTCATATTTTTAAGTAGTTAATTGTATATAGGATTAATTCTTCCCATCCATTATTGTATTTCTTGTAATTCTATCTTTAGAATTGTCATCCATTATGCCTAAACTCTTGTAAATAACTAACTTTTAGAGATTTTATTTTTTACACAAAACCTTTGTAAAGAGGGAGAAGTTCTTACTTAGCCAATTAAAAAGCAGAAAAGGATTCTATTTGAGCCTTAGGAAAAAGATAAGGAGTTGTACAGGTTATACCTTAGCCTTGAAAGGCAAAATAATTCAATTAGTGAATTAAGAAAATCTGAGGTAAGTAAGGCCTAGGTAAAGGACATAGGCAATTAAAGCCAAACCTTTCTAAATAATTAAGTTTGCTTCTATTTTCCCTTCTCTTTAATTGCTTATTATTATTCACTAACTTGCAATTCTAAAGCTTATTATTTAGGTTTCTTAATTTCATTTGTCAAAATTTTAATTTGTAATAGATTTTAAGAAATCAATTCACCACTTTTGATTTTATTCACCACTAAAAGTGTTAATATTTGGTATCAAAGCTTGTATCTCATTCTTATAGGCTTAACATCCTTGAGCAAAGATCTGTAAAAGATTAAGCAAAAATGGCAAGTGGTGATATTTTTGGTATAGGCCAAAAAGGACATTCAATCGTAAGGCTTTCTCTCTTTAACGGTGAAGACTACGCTTATTACAATACGAGGATGAGGCTTTTTATCTAAGCCAATGATTATCAAGTTTGAAAGATAACCACGAATGGCCCACTCTTCCCAATAAAGATGATAAATGATCGAGATGTCCCTAAGGAAGAAAGTGAATGGGTTGAGAAAGATACTAAAATGGCTTAACTAAATACAAGACCTATACATTTTCTTTTGAGCATTAAGGCCAAATGAGTACAACCTGGTGTTCTTTTTTGATAGCTCCAAGGAGATATGAGACGAGTTAGCTATCACACATGAAAGCACCAATCAAGTTAAAGAATCAAAGATAAGCATCCCTATCTTAAATTATGAAATGTTTAAAATGAAACCTAAGAATAGCATTAAGAAGATGTCTAATAAATTTACGGACATTGGCAATGGCTTGAAAGGTCTTTAGGAAGGTGTATCCCAATAAAGAGATGGTCAAAAAATGTTGAATAGCCTCTCTAAATCATAGGAAGACAAGGTGACTTCAATTCAGAAATAAAAAAAACCTAAACCTCAGCTCATCGGATCATTCCTCATATATGAAATCAAGATAAATCAAAGAAAGAAGCAACTAAGAAAATTAGAGTTGTATTAAAGGTTTTTATGAGTAAGGAAGAGAAGGATAATGATGAAGATGGTGAAGATGTTAAGATGATAATTTTTGTCAAAAAATTCATAAAAATGAATAAGGGAAATTCATCTCAAATAAAAAAGGGTTAACAAGGTGGTATGCTATAATTGCAACAAATCAGAACATGTCAAATCCAATTTTCATTATTGAATAAGAAAAAGAAGAAGACATTTGTAGCAACTTGAAGTGATAGTAACCCTTTCAATGATGATGACTCAAAGATGACTAAACTGGGAACCTTTGCTTCTTGGCTCTTAATAAGCCCAAGTTAATTTCAAACTCTTAAAATTAAAATTATTATATTTTGATGAATCGCAAGATTCTTTAATGTACTTGCAATTGAATTTGAAGAAATGAAATTAAAATATAGAAAAATAATTTCAAAATTAAAACTTGAAAATGATTTGTTATTGAAATCAAAATTTGAGTTCAAAAATGAAAATAAGGATTTGAAAAATGATTTTGATGATTCCAAGTTAGGAATAGACATTTTAAAAAAGGTCAGCTTAGAACATGAAAAAAAATCATTTTATAAAAATCCTTTCAAATGAGTATGACAAAGTGTATTCATTGCAATTTTCATGGTCATACTTTGCATACTTGTCCTATCAGGAAAATGGCTCAACTTAAAGTGAGACGAATATGGTTGCAAAAGGAAAAGGTAACTTGGTAACTAAGCTTCAAAGACCTAAATCAATTTGGGTACCAAAAACCAAGTGATTGTTCTCTTATATGTCTATTGAAGTAATGAGGAGCAAAGCAAAATATCTAATAAATGCACCATGCCATGAAAATATGAATGAACCCAACAAGTAACCCGATGTAAGCAAAATATGAATGAACATACTTAATATAATTGTCAACTTAACACAGAAAATTTTTGTTTCGTTTTGTTTCTTTGGTACCAAAAATGGCTTTTGAAGTAGGCTACTAGAAATGAATTGGGATAGACTTCTCAATTAGCATTAGAGGTGCTCATGATCGGTTTGGATTGGGTTTGAATCGGATCTAAGCATGGCATTAATCTTAAACATGCTTGTCCAAGCTGGGTCTGGCCCAAAATATGGATCTCAAATTTTCTCCAAGCCCACCTATAGTTGTTAATGGACAATTCAAGCCCGTTTTGGCTTGCCTATATTATTTTTATATAATTTATTTTTAAAAAATATATTTTTAAAATTTAATCTCTATTAATTTAATAATTTTCTTTTATGAAGTTTAAAAATATAAATAATTTAATCTAGTTTTTAATATTTACATTATAATTTTACATATACTCATTTTTTATTCGATAAAAATTATGTAATATATAAAATACAAAATTAATATATTTTATTAACTATAAAATGGGTCGGGCCGAGCTAGGGTTGGGCCATGGAAGTAAAAGCCAAGGCCTAATCCATTTTTTAATCGAGCCACTTTTTTTGCTCAAACCCATTTTTTAGCTGAATATCTTTGTCAAAACCCTCCCAAATATCGGGTAGGTCTTCAGCCTTGGGCCGAACCAAAATAAATATAGAATGGCCAAAACCCAAGTGTTAAACTCGAGTGATAAACTTAATTAACCAAAACTGATAAACCTAAGTGTTAAATAGGAAGGGCTCGAAACAAAATGTTTAAAATCTAGAATGATTCGAACATGATTAACCCGAGTGTTAAACCTAAACTCAAAATAAATCAAAATCAAAATGACTCAAGACTGAAGGGGTTTGAACCCGAAGTGATCGAAATTAGAACGACTATGACCCAAAATTTAAATATTCGAAATGGTTTAGCTCAAATTTCAAGTCTTTTTCATTTTATTTTCTTCCAATCTAAAAAAAAAACAAATAATAAATTTTTTTTAAAAAAAGACATGTGACTCGTGGATGCCTCTTCCATCTTATAAATCCAATCGCTAAAGTCGATTTCTTGAATCTAAAATAACCCGAACCCAATTAACTTGAGCCCGAAATGAATTGAAACTGAAATAATCTGAATCTAAAATAACTAAAGCCGAAATAACTTGAACCAAAAGATGATCTGAAAATTAAAAACTCAAAATGATTTAATCCAAATTAATCAAATCTAAAACTAATATCACCAACCTAATTGATAAATCTGGTAATTTTTTTTTTTAAAAAAAAGAGCAACCAACTAAATGGATAGGTGATTGTTCTTCAAAATGTCCAAAATTTATATTTTGGATTTTGGATTGGAATTTGAGTCTGAATTTACTAGGCGACGGGGATAAGGCCGAAGGCCCTATGAAGTTCCCGGAGAGGTGGTTGGGGGGGGGGGAGCTGAAAAAGAGCCAATAATGTTATGTAGGATGGCAGAGCAGACAGAGGGTTGCTTTTTGAGTACTTGGGGAATAAAATGCTGTCTCTCTACGAGGATTGGCGTGAAGTTGAACACTGCTTTCCCTTTGCCGCTCCCTCTCTTTTTCTTTTTCGTCCGGATAAACACATTATTGAATTGGATGTACATACTTACATACATATATTCATTTCTTTATAATTAATTTACTACAACAACTTATAATTATAAATTAAATATGATGAGAAACGAAAAAGAAGAGAAAATTACTAACTTTCCTTTCGATTTCATCTCAGCACACGCAGCTGGTCTTCCTTCTTTCTCTTTTGAATTTATGCTACCATTCAAAGGAGGGAAGTTCTCTAGCCCTCTTTTAAATTTCAAATGTGGGCCTCTTCTCTTTGGGATCGGGGGATCCTCCTTACTGCTCTATGTTTTTTTTTTTGGGATAAAAATCATGGCCTAAGGATGAGGAAGAGATTTTAGAATGTAGAATTTAGGTTTATTAGATATTATATTATAAAAATAATTATACGAATTAATTAAGTTAAATTTTAAATTAAAAAATATTTTTTTATATATTCAACCATTTTGCATTTTTATTCTTACAGTGCTATACAGCGAAATTTAAATAGCATTGCAATGCAATATTTGGATCATTAATTATTTTATAATTTTGACTACTTTTACCGTTTAATATTTACTATAGTTGCCATGTAAATAGTTATTGATCATGAAACTTAAACTCAAGACCGTGAACTATACATATATAATTTTAATTTACAGTTTGTGATTAATTTTTATATGAATAAAGATTATAAAATATCATAAATAATTTTAAAAATTATTAAAAAATTTATAATCATAATTATTATATTTTATAATAAATTTTATAAAATATAAAAATTACGATCGTGATAATCGCAATGATTATAATAAAATCTATCATGTCCATAATCATAATCGCGATAAGAGAGGCCACCACGATTTAAATCTTGCCATATAGTACACAACCATGTTATGCTAACCCATTTTTTAGGCATGGCTTCAGTAATATGTAAAGTATTTGTAGAATATTATATGCAAGTGCAAGATAGTGAATAAAAAAGGAACATGGTTTAAGATTGATCAGATCTTCTTTGGCAGCTTTTCATCATCTTGGGAAAAAAAAAATCCGATAAGTGCATCATGCCATGAAAGTTTTACCACTCGAAATGCATAGATATTTGCAAGTCCCAAGTAGTGAAGTGAATGTTAGTATTAATTATTGAAAAAGCACTTTTTGTTTTAATAACAAAATAGTTCTTTAGTAATTAGGTATTTATTTATTACGAAGAGAACAAAAAAACTACTGACATCTTGTTTACGGTGGCCGTTAGGGACACTAAGTAATAAAAGATGGGGAAGTGAAACTCTAAACTGAAGGGAGAGAAACAAGGAAGTGGAAATGAAAAGCTAAAAAAGCTGCCCACAATTCGAAAAGGAGAAAAAAATATAAATAATAAAAAGGAAAAGAAAATGAATGGCAAGGTAGTATAAAGAATGAGGTTTGGTCTGTTGTGTTGTTTCTTAAACCATGCCAAGCTCTTCTTTCAAAAATCTCACAAAATATTTCCCTTTGAGGTGGTTTTGATTTCATTTCAAGTCATCTAAGCTAAGCTCACACTAGCTTGTTGCCTATTGAGCTCGGGAGACGAAGCCTAGCAGCTTTATTTCCTCAAGGCTTTTACGTTACAAAGAGAAAGAAAGGGGTTGGGAGGTGTTAAGGTTAGAGAGCTAAAAGAATAAGAAAAGAAAGTAGTGGGTAAAGAATTTTGGTCTCAAAAGAGCAGAAGTTTTCCACAAAGGTGGTGGTGTGGGGGGTGGGTTTTTGCCAAGTGATGCGCTCAGGAGCCTGTACGGTTCAGCAGACCCTCACAGCAGAGGCTGCCTCTGTATTGAAGCACTCTCTCAGCTTGGCAAGGAGGAGAGGCCATGCTCAGATCACTCCCCTCCACGTGGCTGCCACTTTGCTTAGCTCAAGAGCTAGTCTTTTGAGAAGGGCTTGTCTCAAGTCTCAGCCTCACCAGACCTCACATCCTCTTCAGTGTAGAGCTCTTGAGCTTTGCTTCAATGTGGCTCTCAACAGACTACCGACAACTCCAGGTCCTTTCCTTCATGGACAACCCTCTCTCTCTAACGCTCTACTTGCAGCACTTAAAAGAGCACAAGCCCACCAGAGAAGGGGTTGCATTGAGCAACAGCAACAACAGCCTCTCCTGACTATAAAGGTAGAGCTAGAACAGCTTATCATATCCATACTAGATGACCCTAGCGTTAGTAGGGTTATGAGAGAAGCTGGCTTCTCCAGCGTTGCGGTCAAGGACAACATAGAGGACTCCTTATCAACTTCATCTGTCTTTCAGTGTTATAGCTCCTCGGGTGGGGTCTTTTCTTCACCTTGTTCTCCTTCTCCCAGTGACAGTCAGAGAGAAATCGTCAACCCTAGTACTTTCTGGCAAACCCCTTTCTTGACCTACTCTTCTGAGAAAAGCCCATCTTTCTTTTCTTCTCAAAAGAAAGTCTCAAGCAACTACATCACAGATTCAGCATCTTTGAAGGAAGACATCAAGTTGGTTTTTGAGGTTTTTCTCAGGAAAAGAAGAAAAAATAGTGTTTTAGTTGGTGACTGTGTCTCGACAACTGAAGGTCTTATTTCAGAGCTGACGGCCAGGATAGAGAGAGGAGATGTACCAGAGGAAATGAAACACATTCATTTGGTCAAATTTTACTTTGCGCCCGTGTCTTTGAGATTCATGAAAAAAGAGGATGTTCAAAAGCATCTCACTGACCTGAAAAGGAGAGTGCATTCTATGGGATCTTGTGGAAAGGGTGCCATTATCTATACAGGAGACTTAAGATGGACTGCTGAAGAAAATCTCAATGGAGAAATCCCTGGTTATAGTGCAGCTGATCATCTAGTAACCGAAATAGGAAAGTTGCTCTCTGACTATAACTTCTCAAGCACAAAGGTGTGGTTATTGGCCACTGCAAGCTACCAAACATACCTGAAGTGCCAAATGAGGCAGCCTCCTCTTGCGGCTCAATGGGCACTTCAAGCTGTTTCTGTTCCCTCAGAAGGACTTAGTTTGAGTCTCCATGCTTGCAGGTTTGCTCGTTTCCTTTATTTTAAATAGTTATGTATATTATGTATATGAATCTTCCATTACTATCGTGGTTAGTATTCCTTTGAAGCTTTTTTTTTTTTTTGGTACTTGTTTCACCTTCTAGTTCTCAGTCTATGTGGGTCTGAATGGGCCATAATCATTCTGCAAAATATATGGTTGGTAAGACAGAGATATGAATCACTGTCCTTGCATTTTTACCATGCTTTGTCGGGATATAGCCGCTGCGTAAAATTGAAAGAAAAGGAAAAAGGAAAAAGTTTTCAAGGTTGCTTTCCTTTTTTGATTTCTCTCCCTCCTTTTTCCATGTTTTGATGTGTTTGATTTTTTCCTTTTTCTTTCCTGTCGTAGTGAGATTAATTCATTTGAAGGAACGATATATCCTTTTTTCTTATTTTCTTTGAAGGAGATAAAAGACATAACTGCTTTTCTTTGAGTTACAGCTTCAATTATACTATTGGCCTTCTTCTTTGAATAACGGACTTAATCCAAGTCATTTGGTGACTTTTGGGAGATTAAGCTAGAAAGTTTGACGTCCAAATCGGAATATTTACGATTCTTTCCCTTATTATTTTTTTTAAGAGAATATATATATATATACTACTAAGCTTGACGGTGGCTGCCATCGTACAGTTCAGAACCTCTATTTTCTCTTTGGGACGTTTTTATCTTTGGCTTTTACTTGTCTATTATTATTATTATTATTATTATTTCTTTCACTTCCCTCCCTATTTCTCGGCCCTTTAGACCATTTTTTCCCCTAAATGGGCATTAATTATCTTGATAAGAATGATTTCCCACCCAACGATCCTCCCGCCAATTTTGGTGTTTAGCTTGCAACTTAGACAAGTTTATTTTAAAGAGAAAAAGAAATAGAAAACATAAATAAACTAGTAAAACTTCAACTGCAAGATAACCCTTGGGTAAATTTGAATTAAAAAAGGATTATATACTGACATCCACGGGCGGAGGCAGGGGCGCTGGCACGTGCCTTCGCCTCTCCCCCATATCCACAATTTTTTTTTTTTTTTTTTCAGTTTCTAAGTTGTTTTTTAACCCAACAAAGTATAAAATCTTATATAACTCTTCTAAAAAAATTTCTAATTTGATTTTGACTTCCAATATGTATTTTCTGGCCTCGCGTCAGTCGACAACCAGCTAACCAGATTGAAATAACTGACAGCATTTCTTGATTTTACTTTGATCCTGTAATAAATCTTCATATGAAGGTCATATACATATATGGATAACATCCACATTCGCAAATTTTTGAAAATCAACTTCCCTAGGAAATTATAATGGAATATTTCGTTGTGCAGTACATATAGATATATTTCTCCACTAGCTGGTGCCTGTTCAGTTTATACATTTTTAGCAGAAACAGTAGGAGATCTAATTTTGATATTTTGGTTTTGCAGTGCCCATGATTCAAGAATGACCTTTAGTGAGAACCCTTCTCAAGTGCTGGAAAAGAAGCCATTTGATAACATGGAAGAGCATGAAAAACTAACTTGCTGTGCTGAATGCACTTCAAATTATGAGAAAGATGTTGAGTCGTTTAAGTCTGGCCAGCAAAAGCTCTTGCCTCCTTGGCTGCAACCTCATAGCAGTAACAACGCCACCCAAAAGGTACCAAAACTTAAGTTTAACCGACCTTTAAAAACGATTTTGAAAGAATATCCCTCCGTACTTGTCTTTTTTCTTTTCTCTTTTATTGTCAACTTAGAGTTTATTTTAAATTCCAGGATGGAATGCTTGAATTGAGGAGAAAGTGGAACAGACTATGTCACAGTTTACATCAAGGTAGACAGAATCAGAACCATGTGAGATCCACCACGTATAACAACCAAAGCTTGGCCGGAAAAGGCTATCATTATGCGTCATCTTACCCTTGGTGGCCTTGTCAAAGCAGCAGCTTCCTTGACTCGACTTCAATGTTTTTCAGTGATTCTGGTTCGAAGTTGAACCACAGCCCCAATTCGGTGCCTAAGTTCAGGCGGCAAAACTCATGTTCCATTTTTGAGCTCAATTTCGGTAACATTACTCACAAGAACCAATCAGGTGAACCAAACTTGGATTCACTTAAGAGCAGTGAGGATAAAGAGGTAAAGGTCACCCTTGCTCTTGGTAACTCTCTGTTTTCAAATTTAGGGAAACCATCAAAAGAGACAAGCGAACTGTGTAATCTGTTGCAAAGTAACCTGCCTTGGCAATCTGAGGTTATTCCTTCAATAGCTGAGGCCCTGACGGATTCCAAGTTAACCAAAAAAGAGACTTGGTTACTGATTGAGGGGAATGATGTGATTGGAAAAAGAAGATTGGCACGTGCAGTTGCAGAATTTGTTTTGGGGTCAGCTGATTTGCTCTTGCACATGGACATGAGAAATAATGAGGTTACCTCATGTAGTGAAAGACTCGTAAGAGCATTTAAGAGCAATGAAAGGCTTGTAGTTTTGATGGAAAATGTTGATTTGGCTGATTTCCAGTTCCTAAAACTCCTAGCTGATAGATTTGAAACGGAAGTATTCAGAGAACCAAGAGAAAATGAGGGAGGTATTAGCCAAGCAATATTCATTTTAACCAAGTCCATTTCATCGAGCTATGAAGATGGGGAAAAGAATGGGGATTCTGTGATCGAGATGAAGCTGAATGTCAATGAAAAAAATAGCAGTTTTGGAACACCAAACTCTGATAACAAGAGAAAAGCCGAGTGGAGTGTTTCAAACATGATCAAAGCACCAAGAATCAACGAGGAAGATAATGGTATCATCAAGAAAGATTTATCAAGGCAATCAAGTTTCCACACTCTTGATCTGAACATGAAAGCTGACGAGGATAATGAAAGTGGGGAAAGAACCGGAGAGTTTAGTCCCATTTCAAGTGACCTAACTAGGGAGACTACAGCAGATCTCAATATCCAAATTGGGTTCCTCGAATTGATCAAGAACCGCTACATTTTCAACCAAAATGCAGCTAAGGACAAGGAGATGAAACAGTTTTTCTTCTCCAGGATGAAGGGAGCCCTGGAGGAAACTTTTGGGGGTGAAAATATGATTAGTTTTAGGGTTGAAGACAGGGTCTTGGAGGGGTTTTTATTTGGTTCAAGTTATTTTCTCAACAGCCTTTTTGACAAGTGGCTAAAAGACATTTTTCAAACAGGTTTGCGAACTGTTAAAACGGGCGGAACAGAGGGTATAGACGAAATTATATTAAGTTATGGGGGTATACGTGAAAAGGCAACAGAAAATGGATACGAGGGGACTTGCCTACCCAAGAAAATCCAAGTTTCTCTGATGGCCTAAATTTGGGGTTTTCTTCTGTAAAATTCCTGACAATACCAAAAATGACCACAATATCCTTTGTGTAACTGCTTATTTCATAGAATGTGTTTTGTAGTATTTCTTTGTTTCGATTAATTTTCATTTCTCTTTTATCATATTCGTTTTCCAATTCTATTCTCTTCTACCTTTTTTTTTTTTTTCCTTTTTAATTTCTTAAATGCTTTTATTTTTACAATTAATAGTGATACTGATTAAATTAGTTATTTTGAATTAAATGATACCAATTCAAATAAAGGTAGCTCTTTTTTAAGTAAAATAATTATTTTTTAAAAGAACTATGCAATTTTTAGGTATTTTTTAATATAGAAATTGACAACTATTGTAAATTTTTATTGATAATTTTTTAAAAAATTTATCAAAATGATTTTACCATCTCTCATTTTATAATCATTATAATATCTATAAAAAAGGGTAAATTTTTCAATTAAATTGATTTCGGTTGATTTATGATATAAACTTAATTAGAGGTTTTATTCCTAGTGTAGACTAGCTTGTGACTGCATAGGATAGTTTTATCTGCCTAAATATCTTTCGTTATATATTTTCAGTACGTGAATATCAAAATATGATTGTTATAAATAAAAATATGCTAATTTTATGATTAAAATTGCAAAAGGAATTGAAAATAAATAATAAAAAATTGACATAATTTAACTAAACTCTCATTGATTAAAAAAATAAAAAAATGAATATAATTAAGAATTGAAAAGAAAAAAAAAGGAAAAAAAATGAAAAATGAATTGGTATACCTTAATGAAAATACAATCTTGATAAAAACAACGAAAGAAAATTGAAAAATTCTATGTTGAGCAACTATAAAAAAGTGTAAGTTATTTTAAATTATTTATATATTTGATAAGTCAATAGATACGATTTGTTAAATACATTTTAAAAAATTTAATAATTTTCGAAATATAAGATGATCATTTTAATAAAATTTAGGATTGAATAGAGAATTTTATTTGTTTATAATTTAAAATATGATATATATTTGAAAATTAAGAATAAATTTATATTAGGATGATCCTAAAATATGAAGTTTTGAGACATCAATAAAATGATCCCACATCATAATTTTTTGAAGAGATGTAATTGTTATTATAAACTCATGTCATATCATAATTTTGTAGAGAAATATAGTTATCATTATAAACTCATCCCAACCTAATCAATTTTCATTAAGTTAATTTACCCAGCTTTTAACTCCAGTTAAATAATAAAAACTAAAAATCTAATGAAATTTAAAACTAAATCAGATCGTTCACCACAAAAACTAAAAAACTCATAAAATTCAAATTCAAATTGAACTGCTGCTTTTCACCCTGCTTGTTATCTTCAATGTGAATAAATATTGAAACCAATACATTGAATTAAAAGATCAAAAGGCTACTGAAGTCACTTCAAAAGAAAAAAGAGGCATTTTTAAGGGCACATTAATACTAAGGCTTGTGGGAACCGATTGCAATTTCCTTTTTCAATTGGGCTTTTACTAGCATGCACCAACCAGCCACTAATAATAAGAATGACACAGTGACCCACCTTTACTTCCCCCTATACAACACAGATTTTATTTTTTGTAGATATTTAGCCTCATTTGGGTAGAACTATTCCGTTTTGCACTCTCATTTTTCTTCAAATTTGCTTCTTTTATCAGATGTTAAAATTACTTTTTCCAAGTTAGACTTCCCATAATTTGAAAAGCAAGCCTTAACATTTTCATCTCTGTACTCTGCTTTCACTATCATCATCGTCAAATCCGCTCTCACCATAGGAGAAATCAAATCTTGCCGTCAATGCCACGAGTTTTTTTTTTTTTTTTAATTTCATGAGATTTTTTAGTTTTTACAATTTAACTAGAGTTAAAAAGTTGAGTAAATTAATTAATGAAAATTGATTAAGTGGAGATAAGTTTATGATAACAATTACATCTTTTTAAAGAAATATGATTTGGTATCGTTTTATTGGTAACTAAACACTTTACTTTTTAGGATCATTCTAAAATAAGTTTTTCTCTTGGAAATTGAGTGAATAGTTAAGATTTTTTTAAAAATATTGGATAAATATTTTTTTGAAATTTTTATTTGTAAATTAATATAATATTGAATTAAAATTAGGCTCGTCTTAAGTGTCTTTAAAAGGAGATTTCACATAAGCATCCATGTTAGCAGAGTTTACAAAATCAACATATGTAGCTTGTTATATTATATATATAATTAGTAAAATAACCAAAAGCTTAAACAGAATAGTACTAATAAATATAAAATCGAGAATTTTTTTATCTTTTTTTTTAATTTTTAAAGCAACATATTTTTCTCAAAAAAAAAAAAAACTACCACTTCTACATAAAAAATTATCCACATTTAATACTTCTAGAAATTCTACCCACTTAACCTAAAAAAAAACATCAAAGCGTACCGAATCATTTTTCCATTTAAAGAAGGTCTTACACACAAAAATATGCACATATATGCGCGTATGACTGATTTTTGTTATATCAAATTTCTTAACATAATAAAAAAAAACCTAATATTTAGTGCATTATTACTATGTAGATTTGTATAATGACAATAAATTATGTGATACCAATTATTAAAAAATATATTTATTTGTATTTTATGTTACATATGTATAGTTTACTGATGATGTATAACTTTATATGTTGATAATGGATCATATTAAAACTAATAAAAAAATCATATTAAAACTCATAAAAGAATCATCTTATTCCTTTTTTTTTTTTAACTATTGTTAATAAACAGTTGTTTATATATATTTTTATGAGTATAATATTGACTTGTTTAAATTTAAAATGACTAGAGATGACAATTGGGTGGGTTTAGGTAGGTTTGGGTTGGGTCATTTCAAGTTCGAGTTTTTTCGGATTAGGTTCTTTTTGTTTCGGGTTAATTTGGGTTCGGATCAATTTAGGTTTAGGTCTATTCAGATTTGGGCCAATTCAGGTCCAAGTCAATTCTGGTTCAAGCCTTATGATTCAAGTTTGGGTTTGAGTTCAAGTATGTTTTATGTTAATTTTTATTTTATGTTAAATGTAATCATTTTTATGTAATTTTAAATTCTAAGCCCATGCCTAAATTTGGCCCAATTTGATCTCCCAAAAAAAAAAAATCTTAGTTCAATTCCATAGGTCTAGCATAGCCCAAAAAAATTTTGAATTTTAAGCTCAGAATCGAATTTGGTCTGATTAATCCATTTAAATAAAAATTACGGTTCGTAATATTGAAAAGTTATTTTTATATTAATATTTACTTATTTTGTAACTAAGTTTAAATAAAAATATATTATTTTATTTGAAAAACATTGTTTTGGGCCTAATCAGGCATCCTATTCGGCCCATGGACAGATCTAGTTACGAGTCTGACATGTGATTTTTTTTTATTTTTAATATTGTATTATCTATTATGGCTATCTTATTTTTTAATTTATTTTATTACTTTGTTATATTATTATTAGACTCTAATCATCATTACTTGAAATAATAATAATAACAATAATATTTAAATAAGTATTTAAAATTTACGACTAACATACGTAAACTCTTAATATTTAATGAGCTTAACTAATTAAATTAAAAAAATATTTTAATAAATGGGTGATATACTTTATTGACATGTTTTTAAAACTCATAATATAATTTACTTTTTGATAAATTATTATTTTATTATATATAAAACTGCTCAAGATTCGAGATACCCACTCATTCCAATTAGGCTTAGGCTCGGGTTCTCATATTTTTATTTCAGACTAGCTCAACATGGCTCAGAACAGTGATTTTAAATTAGAATAACATATTTGTTTAAATTTAATTATAAAATATAAAAATATTAATACAAAAATATTTTTAATGTGATAAATAGTAATTT